>JAHDVE020009877.1:0-90411 GCA_022606495.2 Halesus radiatus | reverse complement strand
CTACGAGCCGAGGAGCTTAAGGAGGCTGAACGCAGATGGGTGATCAGGTCCCAAGAGAATGCCGTCACCCCCGATCTTCACAACATACAGCACGGCCAGGCGCTGCCCGCCGCTAGCCGCCTAAACAGCCTGACGCCTTTCCTCGGCCCAGACGGAGTCATGCGGATGCGCTCCCCTTTGCAAGCAGTAACCGGAGCCACGAGCGTAGCCAAGACTCCGATCATCCTGGATGGCGATGACCCTTATACTCGGCTGCTGATCCGACACTACCACCAGAAGGCGGACCACCCGAGCACCGAGACGACCATCGCAGAGGTACGGGGCAGCTTCTTCATACTGCGGCTACGTACCACTAGCAGGAAGATCGCCCACGATTGCCCAACGTGCCGAATGCGGAAGAGCAAGCCCGTCCCACCTATTATGGGAGCGCTCCCCGAAGCTCGCCTGACGCACCATGTCCGCCCGTTCACACACTGCGGGCTGGACTACTTCGGCCCTATGGAGGTCACGATTGGCAGGCGCCGAGAAAAGCGCTACGGGGCCATATTTACATGCCTCTCCACTCGCGCCATTCACCTAGAACTGGCTGCGTCGCTGAGTGCTGACTCGGCCATCATGGCCCTGCAACGGATGGCGGCCCGCCGAGGACAACCAGCAGTGATGTACTCCGACAACGGTACCAACTTTCATGGAGCGAACAATGAAATCCGAGATGCCGTGGAGTCGCTCAGCCAAGACGCAAGGATGCAGGACACCCTAGCCATACAGGGTATCGAGTGGCGCTTTTCCCCACCTCTGAGTCCCCATATGGGGGGAGCCTGGGAAAGGCTAGTACGTTCAGTGAAGCGAGCCCTAGTAGCTACACTGAAAGAAAGAGCCCCGAGAGAGGAGACACTTCTTACGGCGCTTGCAGAAGCCGAGTTCGTGGTCAACAACCGACCCCATCAAAGAGCACGACTTGGTGGTCATCATGGACCCCGCTCTACCCCGAAACAGCTGGCCACGCGGACGTGTAATCGAAGCTAAGCCCGCCGCTGACGGACAAGTGAGAATTGTCCGCATACAAACAGCCACCGGCATCTACGTGCGCCCAGCGGTCAAAGTCGCGGTCATACTCCCGGCACCGACGCTCGCACCAGCTTCAACACCCGCACCAGCTTCAACACCCGCATCCGCTGCAACACCCGCATCCGCTGCAACACCCGCATCCGCTGCAACACCCGCATCCGCTGCGACACCCGCATCCGCTGCGACACCCGCATCCGCTGCACCACCAGTACCAGCTTTGACGCCCGCACCGACCCACGCCAGCCCAAGGGTGCCGATGAGGACCGCCCTCCGACGGCCCAGAGGGACTGGCCGGCGAGGTCACCGCCGGAGTACACGTCTTCACAGCTCGGCACAGACGTTACTGCACCGAGGGGAGAATATACCAGACGTGACTATCAAAGTTTGTAATACCCTTCGTTTGCATAACATCAACCAGTACATAACTCAGTAGGTGGTACGACTAGATACGAAATCAACTACTGAGTTCGTGCAGTTTCGAACGAGAGACGACTCGATACGTTCTCGATCGAGCTGGCATGTAGTACTGGTCAGGCTCATAACAGACGACCTGACCACAAACGAGAGAGAGAGAGAAGCGACTAGATACGCGTCTCTGTCTTGTTTGTCATGTCTGCACAAATAATCAATTGTGCAACGCCCGACTTTAATTTTAACCTGATAGAAGCGACTAGATACGCATCCCTATCTTGTTATGTTTGCACAAAAAGAGGATTTGTGCAACCGCCCCATTTCAGTACATATTGGCTTTCGACAAGCGTAGTTCCGGGGTTTTAGAAGAAGTGATGATAAGAGTGCACGTTGTCGTTTTCTTTTTCCTACGCCCCTGAACCTCGTTTTCGTCCCGAGACGCTACTGGGTGCTAACGGGACATTTCTCCGACCCCCGCCACCCCTACGGTCGCTCCCGGCGACGGTCCCGAAACAGAGCGGGCTCTCATTGGTCGAGCCCCTCTGATCCACAAAAACCTTTCAAAATTATTGTTCTACCAAAATTGTCTGTCTTTGTGAGCGATTCCTGCGGCCGCGGTGACTGATCTAAATAAACGATCTTTTCTGATCTGTTCATTAGCGCCCGCGTAATCGAGTAAACTTACTTATTTTATGTTTGTACAATGCATTTTTTGTAATCTGACGGCAAAGTATTACCTGTCCTACTTTGACCCCCATGACATACCTTGTAATAATTTTGGTTGCTTTAATAAAAAATAGGTGAAGATTGCAATAGGCTCAATTCAAGCAGAAGGTCGTGATTGACATCCTAATTTTTTGATCAAGTCGATCCAAGATTGACAGAGTCTACGGCAGCTCGTGAAATATTCACGAGTTCAAACTGCCCGATTCGCCGCACGGTATCGCACCGAAGTACTTGAACGACGAGTACATTTCTAAAAGGCAGAGTATTCTCACGGATTCAACACGCCTTCTACCTACTTCGCCTGCATCTTCACCCGGCCTGAAAACCGACCGTGACTTTCTCTTCACCCTCACCACCTCCTTGCAAGAAATCGTTTGCCTTTTTCAAGGCATTTCCCCCTTCCTTCCTACCCTGCTCTGAAGCGTCGAAGTGGCCAGCCTGATCTTCTTCTTCTAAAAACGTGCGGCAAGAGTTTACAGATCTTGTCCCGTACAACTGCCATTTTTAATTGAGGTCCAAAGGGGTTAATTTAGTAAAAAAATTCATAACGTTGGCCCGTTCCCACACTTTTTAAAGTTTTAAATGTGTTTAAAATTCATAATGTTGGCCCGTTCCCACATTTTTTAAAGTTTTAAATAAAAGCTTTCAAAATTCATAATGTCAGCTTGGCTCCGTTCTCTACATTTTTTTTAAAGTTTTAAATGTGTTAAAAATTGATAATGTTGGCCCATTCCCACATTTTTTAAAGTTTTAAATGTGTTTAAAATTCATAACGTTGGCCCGTTCCCACATTTTTTAAAGTTTTAAATGTGTTTAAAATTCATAACGTTGGCCCGTTCCCACATTTTTTAAAGTTTTAAATGTGTTAAAAATTGATAATGTTGGCCCATTCCCACATTTTTTAAAGTTTTAAATGTGTTTAAAATTCATAACGTTGGCCCGTTCCCACATTTTTTAAAGTTTTAAATGTGTTTAAAATTCATAACGTTGGCCCGTTCCCACATTTTTTAAAGTTTTAAATGTGTTTAAAATTAGTAACGTTAGCCCGTTCCCACATTTTTTAAAGTTTTAAATGTGTTTAAAATTTTGGTGTTAACATATATGTATCGCAGAGAATATTGAACATAGTACTCTCACACATGCATTGCTTGCATATAGCATGTTCCAATTTTTATAAGTCACTGAACGGGCTGGCACCATCATACTTGACTAATCTCTGCGTGAGGGACAATCTTACTCATAGGCAACTCACGCTCAGGTCACGGTCAGGTCAGGCCAAGTGTGACGTGTCGAACACACTGGTTGAACCCTCTCGTCCGAATGCTGAAAAATTTGGGGACAGAGGTTTCGATGTACTGGGCCCATATTATTGGAGTGACCTTCCATTTGGTTTGAGGTCAGAAAGCAATTTCTTTAAGAAAAGTCTAAAAACATATATTTAAAAGGGGCAACAAATTTTAACAAGATATAAGCGCCCTTGAGGTGATTTTAGTCACTAAACGGGCTTTCAATTTTTCAAGACAATATTCACAAAATCTTTAACAAACCCGTTAAAATATTATTATTATAGTTTTCCGCTGCAAAACAACATAAAAGATTACCGATAACAATAATTACAGTATTATCAAATAACGGAATCAAGATAACGGAATAGGAGGATGTTTGCTTTGATTTTATAATCAGAATAAATAATAATAATAAAGGTGCGTTTATTTGATTCAGCGATAATTGTGGTCTTATCGCGCGATCACTTTAAAACAATAATACAAACAGAGGCAAGATATAATACATAAAGGATTTATTTTATTACGAGAGACCTGAAAATATCGCGTTTGAAAAAAATATATATAAAAAGATGATATTAAAAAAAATATATACAAAAAGATGACATTAAAAAAAATATATATAAAAAGATGACATTAAAAAAAATATATATAAAAAGATGACATTAAAAAAATATATATATAAAAAGATGACATTAAAAAATATTTATATAAAAAGATGACATTAAAAAAAATATATATAAAAAGATGACATTAAAAAAAATATCTAAAAAGATGACATTAAAAAATATATATATAAAAAGATGACATTAAAAAAAATATATATAAAAAGATGACATTAAAAAAAATATCTAAAAAGATGACATTAAAAAATATATATATAAAAAGATGACATTAAAAAAAATATCTAAAAAGATGACATTAAAAAATATATATATAAAAAGATGACATTAAAAAATATGTATATAAAAAGATGACATTAAAAAAAAAACATTACTTTTGTTACAAAATAAAACAAAAGGGAACATAACACTGAAAAATAACCTTATCTTTTTCCAAAAATACCCCGATTTTCACCGAAAAATTACACCAGTTTTCCCAGAAAAAATGACTAAAGCGGAGACGACACGATGGAGAAAGTCTGATAGTAATATTGAACAGTTTGCTAATCTCTGTGCACGTTGCTGGTTCACTGATTACTATTATCGAAATTGCGACCAAAACGACATTTCGTTCGGAAGGCGGCTGTGACGTCACACCCGCCAACCTTTCTAGGTGGTCCCGGAACCTACGTCATTATGCCATCAACCTAATACGAGCAGTTTCCTAGTGAAGGAGAAGGGAAAACTTCCGAAAATAGACGACAAATAACACAGACGTAGTGATTTTTAAAAAACGTTAAATGTTTTCTTAAAAAGAAATTACATTTGGAGGTTGTTAGTGAATGGTGAAGATTTTATTAAATTTCGCCATAAAATTCATAGGTGGGGGAATCTGAAAAACTATATGCCCTGGATTAAGTACGCCTCTGAAAATTTAACCTTATCACAAGAGAATCCGTTTTTTTTTGTATTTTCTCGAGTTATCAATGATATAATATTATTTTAGGTGCATTATACAATTTACCGCAGACATTGTACCTAAATACGTGTTTACAAACAGACAATCTGCTGATAATGTTCCTAATTGCATTTAATTAGTTCTGCAGCGCTTGTCTACAGATATTCAGGTGCAAGGTGCATTATTATTGTGTTTCTTAAATTAACTATCATCAAATAAACAAAAATATTGTTTTCATACAATCTGCAGACATTGCCGATTTGACATTGCATAATTTATTAATTACGTTGTTACAGTTCAATTAGAAACAATCATGTAGACTTCAAAAAATTAAAGACGAAAGACGTGTTAAGGAAAAACTAATACTTAATCAGGCATCTTAACTATAAAGCAAACCAAATCTTAAACATAATGAAATGTGCATAGATTTTTATTCCTGAACGTGCCTGAAAACTTTAGCCGTAGTCGTAGACACGATTTTTTCAAGATACCACACGGCAGAAAGGGTGTTCTAGCACACCGTAGCATGACAAGAGGAATCGTGCTATTGAATGAAATTTCTGAAACAGTAGATATATTTAATCACTCTTTAAATAATTTTTTTTTGTATATTTATCTTCCCAAGTGTGAGAATATTAAAATAAGTAATCAGTCGTACAATAAAAAAATGCCTGGATTTTAAAATATTTTTAGCTTGCAGTGTTATTTTGAATGTGAGTTACGGAACTTGAAAAATTACTTTGACTGACTAAAATACGATAATACGCCTGATAGTTCGATCCATTTTCATAAGTAAAATGTTTTAGAAAATGTTCAGGAACCAGATTTTTGTTCCAAAAAAATGTTTTTTTTTTGTGACGACTATATAAATATTTAAATACACAGAGGCAGTGGGGGAAAAGAAAATGTTGAGAAGGGGATAAAATGGGGTAGGGGAAGAAGAGGAGAAGAATAGGAGAAAGTATCTATTAGCATAAGATTTTTTTTAGCACGTTTCGAAGTATTCATTTTCCGTGGATAACTGACATTTCCAGGTTGATTTGATTAAAACGGTACGAACCTTTCCATCTATGGACGCCAAGCACTCAGGAACGCTGAAGAGGACCTTCTTGGGCGAAAACTCCCACCAATCGTGTCCCGGTTCCATATTCAAATATCAGCAAACAAGATGGCCGTCGTATTTGAGTATTGCCACTGAATTTATTATTTTTTCACTATGGGCACATTGCGAAACGTCACAACACAGTGGCACATATTGTACATTGGCAAGCTTCAATATAAAATTGTAAAATTAGAGAAAATACAAAATATATTTGTTTTCACTTCTCATTACGTATTTTTTTTATATGTTATGTATGCAAAAAAATCATTTCTTAAACGCTATAAGATATTTCACTCACAAACTCATATCTCTGAATACGATCTGGATTAAAGTTTAAAAAAAAAACTTTGTTAAGGGTAAACTTAAAATTATTACGAAAATTTACGATCACAGATGGCGCTAATTTCAAGATTTTATTAAAAAAATACTTTTAACACGTAATGCTTTTAAATACTGAGAAGAATTGTTTGTTGGCGGGTGCACATACGGAATATGAAACAGAATAAATTGTTAATGTAGGTTTAAAGCTCAATTCCTTCAAGAAACTAACATACTCGTACACTGTATGTATTAGAATAATTCCTTTTTATAATTTATCGAAGGAAGCAATCACTCTGTGGCTTGACATTATAATTTAAAAGAAAAATGTTTTTGTTTTAAGCCACTTTATTTTTATATATATTTCTGCATTCGACCGGTTTCGGTTGGACTCAACCTTCTTCAGGAATGTACACATATAAACTGTTTGTGTTTATATGTGTACATACTGTTTATGTTCATTTAAATCCTTTTTATAAGGATTTGAGCTTTAATCGTATTCATCGTAAACAATTCATCCCAATATTTAAAAGCATTACGAGCTACGTGTTTTTTTAAATCTAAATTAATGAAATTCACACCATCTGTGATCGTGGATTTTCATGATAATTTTATGTTGAACCTTAAAAAGACAAAAATGACTAAAACTGTCGAAAATTTAAACTGTCATTATGTTGTCCTGACGTAGGAAGAGTTCTGCCGAAACGGGCCAACAATGTAAATAGATTTAGGCCTAGTTGTTTGAACTCTCGTCACATTTGATGACTTTAATTAACGCCACTTTGAAGGTATTTTTTTATTATAGAAGACGGAGGTTTACACAAAAGCATTATAAGTATTATTTTTTTTTCTTTTGGTAAATACACAATAGACGCGACAACAACATAGCACTACAGAATACAAAACCTCAATAGATTCGTAATAATAATTAGAAAATCGAATGAAAATCCATATATATAAACGTTTTTAAGTCGATGTTATTTTTCAATTAGTTCACGATCAAAACTGGCTCCAGAAAAAAGCGTTTTAAGTGGACATTTTTCAATTAGAAACTGCGTCCAGCAAGTGCATGGTGCAAATGGTCGTTGCCCCAGTGAAACCGCGGGGTGAAACAAGACCGAGCCAACAGCTGCACGTATAGCTTTAATCAATAGTGAGAAACACTAGGTATATATTTCAGCGCATAATTTATGTACGGAAGGAAGGGGAATACGTCCAGGACTTGGAAATAGGGCAGCTTGTTAGGTTACTGGGACTTAGTACTCATTACCTCGCTGGCTTTAGTATTACCTCTATTATGTATTAGAAGTGAGCAGTGCACGAAGTTGAACACTTCACAAACCGGAACGCCGGTACTTACAGAACGGTTATAAGTTTTTTCACCCTTTTTACTATCCATCTGACAGTGTTCCTGATTTCAACTAATAAGTAGGTTTGTTAAGGTTCGTGAAAATTCACTCAAAATCACAATTCCATGATCCAATTTCGTCCACTTCATATAATAAGTTTTTAAAAAAAACTACGGTTGATAAATGAAGTAATTGAAAAAAAAAAACAATTTTTCTGATGCCAACTTTTAACGATTGTATTTGATATAATTATTAAAGGTAATTTTGTAAAGCTTTACACCAGTGTTTCTTAACCGTATTGAAAGAATCGCCCCCTTTACCAAAGTAAAATTATCCAGCCCCCCCCCATACATATATACGTACGAAGTGTCGAGCCTTGGACGGTACAAAACATTCACTCGTAGGTGATTTTGAACCTTTTTGAATGGGCCTTTATGATATATGAAGAACATGATATTGACTACTATGCCTCAGTTAAAAATTTTGCATGTAAAAGTGTAGTTTATTAAACAGAACTTAAAAAATCGAATCGCCTGAAGAAAGTGTAAAAGTGTATCAGTGTGCATAGCTCGTGAATGAGCTTATTTTTCTATATTGACACAATGCCCACTCGAACTTTTGCAGCATCCCCTAAATGCTAAAAATTTAAAAACGCCCGGCCAGACTTCCAAAACGCCCACAAAGGGGCGCTAGCGCCTCGGTTAACAATCACTGCTTTACACTGTGCGTCAAATGCGTAGACCACTATACTATGAAGGCCGTCACTGACAACAACGAATCACAATCACGATGAAATCGCGAACCGGCGGACATGGACGACGTATTTCACGAACCGGAACATCGTTCCGTTTTGCTTCGGTTGAATCCCCCGAATTGAACGTCATGGAGGACGTACCTGAATAAAATAATGTACTGGGCGGCATGAACTATGCATTTCACAAGCTGGAGCATCGTTCCGGTTTTCTCCGATTATTTACAAACACTGAGAATACACACCGGACGAGTCCTTCACTAGAAGGCAATCGAATGAAATTGGGTAAATTTAACATTATTAATAAATTGATGTATATAACAGCGCATTTGTTAATATGACTGCGCATATTTTAACAACAGTGTCCGTTTGATTGGAGGGGGATGATGAAGCACCAGCATTGTCTTCAAATTGACTACTATAATCGATAAGACGTCATTTTTCAATTTGTAAAGGCAATCCTAGATTATTTGATTTAAATGGATACGAAAATCAATATAATATTGTAGTAAACAACAATATAACGCGTATACACCACTTGAAAACAATCCAATATAAAATAGAGTACAAACAACATCAATTTTAAACCCTAGCATTGAAAACATCACATCTTGAAACTATTAAAATGTTGATTACTTTATTGATTTTAATTTTAGATTTTATTGAGTACTATTTTCATTACTTATAACAATTTGTAATCATAACCTATTTATTATGTACTGCCGATAACAAATTCGATATCATATCGTAAAGATCTCAGTTAATAGATGGTAAGAAACTTAAAAACAGTATTAGATAGCTAAATTAATTATTTATTAATATCGACAAAGATCAACTGCGGTATCGTGACAAGGAAAACCACGGACATTGTATACTAAACCTGGGCCAATTGAGCAGCTAGCCTCATGCATGATGGTTTATCCGTTGCCATGGGAACCATGGGGATTGGATTCATCCTCTGTTATATAAGTTGTTTTACTGGGAATATGCCGACGGAAGGCTAATAAAACAATGTGCAATAATACGTATACGAATATAGGTATAATCTGTGACACGCCAGACAGAATCGATGTTTTCGCGCGCTTCCGCTTGTAGTTTGACAGCTCGGCAGCCATTTTGGAAAATGGAAAATGACAATCGGAGATTGCAAAAGATAATCGTATTATCGTATATCTCAAAAATGAATATCTTTATGATCAAATAAAAGTCTCGCCTACTTGATAAAATTATTTATTTTTTATTGGCCTGCATACATGCATTTAAATTCTACAAAAGTATCTAGAACTTCCTATAAACAGTGTCATAACGATGAGTGATTGATTTAGTGCACTTTATCGCGGCTACTTAAAATTGTGTTGAAGAATAACTCAATACTGCAGTTCAATACTGTAAGTCGATGAAAATAAGCAATTATTAGAGCCGTTAGAGGGTCGAAATTGAAGGATACAATCACTGACATAATTTAGAATGCCTAAAATCATAGACTAAAACATCAAATACGAAAACCTTGTTCAGGCTTGTCAAAATTGACTTAAAGGTTCTCTCAAATGTATTTTTTTGTCATTGCTTCATTCATGTATTATGTATGTACTATTTTTTCTGTAGCTCTTGTTTATTTCATTTCGTGTTATGTATTCTGTGTAATTGGACAATGGTCCAAATCTAATATAATTAACAATTTTCCACGTTTAACTTTACTGGGATTCCCCGAGTTACCATCAAGTGGCGTTGTTGTATGTAAGGAATTCATTTTTAAATAGATGGACCTTGGTATGGTGGAAATCTCTGACTATTGATGACAACTGTTGGCCATTAGAAAAAAAAACAACTTCATTTCACTTTGTTAGCAAATATTAACTGCTCCAGGAGCTCTAGTAAAATATTTTTCATTCTTATTTAAACTGTACTTTTAACGTCCATTGCTCTTTGGAAAATAAATATTACTTTTTGATGTACACATTTCGAGGCAAGAGTTCCAGCTGTCCGAAGCCAGTAGGAAGCTGGAACAGTATAGCATCACCAAATATAGTATGTTATGAGGATGGACGCGAGTGGGGAAGAGAAAAGAGATGAGGAAGGTAGAAGGTTGGAAAATAATTGACTATTCAGATCTGGTACACACGGCTATAGCTATTTTAAGCAACGCTTCGATGGTGGTCTTTCACCAGGGCGATACTGACAGTAGGTATCTACTACTCTGGAAGAAACCGTTAAAATTTGTCAAATGAAATCTTATTGTTTGATTTTGAATACTAAAATATGAAAATGAAAACAGGAATAATTATATGTGCAGTATAACTTTATATCACGACGAGTTTTATGATAAATCACTATAGCTGGTACAACGAGAGATTGCTAAAAGTTGATAACATTTTACATAGATTCATATCGGTTAATAGTTATTACTGAGAGTGAAATGATTGCAATAATAAATTCTACTTGCCAGTCGCTAAAGGCTATGCGCTTGAACTGGTTTCGCTCTGCCTTAAAAAATAATGCTGGTCTACAAATTTCCGTGCCAATTCTTTTAAATCAGGTTGAATGCAGTTTGCAAAATGGCTTATTGACTGGTTGTGGGTTAGGTAATATTGTTGTATGAAATAGTCTAGACTTCGGACAGTACGTCTAGACCAAAAGGGGGCTTGTCTCGCACATTATGACAGATATAAGTCACTGCAAGTCAATACTTGGGGTCAAAAATACGATTTATTAGAATACGGGGGTGTTATTTCATTTTGTAGATTAGTGGCGTGCAGTCAACTTGAAAGCTCATTTATACAGTTGGCAATAAAAAACAGCGGAATGATAATTAAGTTACCATTTTCAGATGTTAGATGCACAATTATTCATACCCAAACATGAAAAAACTGCACAGATCCTATCTTTATGATTTTATTCGTAGAACTCTTTTTTTTATTATAATTATATATTTTTTTTTAATTTAAAGTAAATCAAAATTAATAAAGCTCTACCAATTTCAGTTTTTTTTATTATGGTGACAGCTGTTTCAGTGATCAAAGCCATTTTCAAACTATGGGCAGGCCACACAGAGACGATTTATTTATATGATTTTTAGGTCTAACTTTAGTGAAAGAGCAATGCACGCCACTGATGTAGATATAAGGTAAAATTTATCGGTTTATATAGTCAAGACGGAAATTCCAAATCTCAAGCACTGATAATCTTTAGAAATGTTATTTATAGGTAACAATCTTAACCCTAGAAGACTAATCATATACGTAAAGACAATCATTTGTCAATTTGACTAACATTACTATCGACCCTCAAAAAATACTTTTGTATTGTTTACGAAGGTTTCATTATGATATTTTATAAAACAACTTTATATAATAAAAAACAAAAGCATGTTTGTAATTTATAGTATTTACTTAAAAAAGGAATTAACCTTAAGGCTCCAACTTTTCGAGATTAAAATTAGCGGTGACATAAATCTGAAGAAAATTAACGAAAAGAAAAGTTTTTTTTTCTTGTTCTCCATATAACTTACTTAAAAGGGTTCATCTGTATATCCATATAAAGAAGAACGTCTGCGTGTTTGTTTTTTATGCAAATCTACAGTTTTATTCCGAGCTTAATGAAATTTTACACACTTGACCTTTAAAACAAGAGGAAGGTCACTGTCTAAATGAAATTTCGAAAAACCACCCTTTCCCAACTCTTAAAGCAGAATTTCGGTACTTGATGAAATTTTGCACAATTGACGTTCAAAATAAGAGGAAAATTACTGGGTAGGGGTAACATATCACACCCCGGGCCTCGTCAGTTCTCTTCTTTAAAAAAACATTAAAATTATTAATCTATTGTACAATTGACACATTTATGTAGGTACCTTGTTATCACCGCAGATAAGGGTGTTATATATAGAAAATTGCGGCACCTCCCCCGCAGTCGGCGACTGAGTTGGTACGGAGAACTAGCACTATCGGCGCATTTGTTAGAGTAGTGGTTCCTAAAATTTTCGATTTGCGACGCCCTTGCTAAATCCAGTTTTGCAAATGCTCTCTGTGTCAATTTTTAAATCGAGTGATACTTAGATTTAAAATACTATCAAAGCAAGTGCCGAAAATTTAACATCGCTGCGCCGATGTTAGATTTTCGAAGTTTTATGAAGAAACCGCGGCTCCCCAGGGCGCCGCAGCATAAAATGCACACAGTGTTAGTCGAAACGACCAAGATTAGTATTCTAGGGATAAATGACGCCAATTTACATATTAGGTATTTATAGATAAAGCAGGCAATGTTAAGTCCAACACAGTACTCACGCAGATGCATTGCTTGCATACAACACGTTCCAAACTTGTTATACAACTTCAGAAAAAAAAAACTCCAGATAAATTTAAAGATTTTTAATATAAAATATATTTTGAACATTCAAATTCGATGACCGTATACACTTGTTGTCCCTTTCTCGATAGTAAAGAATAAGTAGGCGTAAGCAAAACAAACTGCTGTTTCTCAGTGACGTTTAGTAGGAACATTACTGTCAGAAGTGAAAATATATTCATCAATACACACAATACTAAGCTCGTGTTGTTTGGTATAAGACCCGCTCCTTTCGAACCAACCCACATTAACATAGAATCAACTTGTTTGCGAAGAAATCGACGACAATAAGGAAAAAAAACTTTTACTATTTCAGAGTGACGTAATATTGACTGTCGATAGTAAACAAATAAGCCATAAAGAAGAAGAAACAAAAAACCGGTTTCATTAGAAAACATAGTCAAGTAAATATTTTCTAAAAAACTGCCAAGATTCTTTAAAAAAACGGATTATTCGTTAAAAATTAGGATATTATTGTAATAAAATTATACAATCTGAAATTTTATGGCATTATGAGACATAACTTAAAATGAAAAGACGTGAAAAAAAACAACACGAATTCGTTTTTGGGGGCTCGGCTTTTCTGACGACCGGACATGTCTTAGAACTAGTTTTACTGCCCGGCCTTGCCCGAGATTCAACACTTATTTTTTTATGTTTTATTATGAAACAAACAATGTGGCACCTCGTCTACAAGAATATTTTATTTTTATTTATTTATTAATACATCTATAGCAAATTTTATAGACTTGGGTGAGTTCACTGGGAGTTATTGCACGACCTTTATTGATTATTGTATATTTTCGCACAGTTAAGCGGATGTTTCAAAGCTCCATAGATCATGATGGAATTGATGTTGTGAGATAAAAATACTTGCGTAGAGCTAGAAATTGCCCCCAGAAAGGCTGTTAATTTATTGACGCCAGAGCTTACTGTTTGCGAGTTTTTACTTGCATACAGATTTTATGTTTCGACAATTGAAAGCTCTATAGCTTGATGGAAATTACATTACGGGCTGTTCTAGAAAATAGCTTGGTGGCAGAACTTACCGTTGGCGATTTTTAAAGAAATGGAATCATACTAGCGTTTTAGTTGAATTCAAAGCTCTATAGCTCATGATGGAAATGACGTTGATAGTTGAAAGTAGTCAATAATCAGTTTTTCTCAACGAAGGACGTATACGTGTGGAAAACAACGTGTGACCATAATAAGAATGAGGAGATCAGGAAAACAACGCAAGGCTGATGCAAGTGTAATGAACTAGATTAAGAAAGACACACTTATATATGGATTGCACATGTACAGCTAATGGTCTGTGAAAGGAGTGTCAGAAGAATACATGCAATACGACACGCAAGTGGATGGAATAGGTCAATAAATATAGTGAATAAGTCAAGGACGCCCAGGAAGACATGGTACGACCAGATGAATCAAATACTTAAATCGGGTCGTGTCAAGGGTCAGTAAAACAAAGGATTTTTTAAGAAGAATCACGAATGTGAATGAAGCAAGAATATATTCATATTCCAAGATCGAGTTATTATTATATTCGCTCTGCCTGCCCCTGCGAGAAAATGGCGTGATGATTAGTTAGTCAGTGGTTTGATTAGGAACTTGAAAATGTCGCGGTATTTTCAAACAAAATTGATTTAATGTAACTTTTATGGAATTAAAAAAAAACATATACTCGTATATATATTTTCTCGAAAAAATATTGACAGTGGTGTTTTCGACATGAAATCAGTAGCGTTCCGTTTTATGGCTATTCAAGCCTGTCAAAACCATAGGCAAAGATAAATTTAGAACATAACATAATATTGCTTTCTTGTTTTAAAATACCAGAATATCACGTTAAAAATACGTAAAATCGCGTTATATACTTGAAAATTGGTAAAATTCGCGCTGGGTTTCTAGGTATCCATGCTCTTAGGTTAGGTTAGGTTGACATACCGAGATGTCCTAATGTGAAGAAAACATTTGACACTAACTACGCAAATTAATAATAATTTTTTTTGGGTTAATATTAACGAGATTCCTTTTTCGGATTTCCCCTAAACAGTTAAATTGATGCTAATGTTTTTTGAGATTGGGTTGTTTCAACACCCGTCACATTTTGATCGGAGCGTCTGCGATTCGTCGATATTTCACTAGTCACGTGTTTCATTTGAAGCGACTAAAGGAAAGTTGTGAACAGAATGAGTTTAAAGTTGAGTAGATGTAAAAGATTATTACTTAAATGTCTTTTCATTGAGGAGATGGAAGACGACGTAATACTTATTCATATGTATGGGATGAAAATATAAAAAAAACACTGTCTGTTTGAGTTATAAAATGAAGAGGAACTATATAAAAAAAATTGATCACTACCCACCTCCGCCATTTTTTCAATATTTCGCGTCAGAAAACAAAGGAACCATCATGCCCGTGGTTCTCACAACAAATAACGTTAGCGACTGACGATTATATTCACCCTACTCCTGTACGACTATTCAAAACATACGATCGTCATTAACGACTATAGCGGCAGTCGCTCGGAGGAAAACAGCTCCATAGGAAATATAAATAAATAGTACTCAACGATTATCGTTCCATGATCATCATTGAATGATCGTCGCGAGAGTCGCGCCGAGGAAAACGTAGCAAATTTTAGATCGTCTGTCTATATAATGTGACGGTGTTTCAGACATTCTAACCTAAAACTTATTTAGGTAGTGATTTTAACATCATTTTACAATCATCAAATTGATATTCAACTAAGTAGATACCAGTATATATATATACATATATACTGTGTCAAAATCTATAGCTAAATAAATAATGTATAATTTATGATCTCAGCTGTAAGGAACGCGACATGACTTGCAACAATTTCACTAGACGGTATTTCATAATCCAAACGTAACCACTGGTCATACTAATCTATTATTATTTGTTCTAGAGTCTAAAGTCTTGCATCATGGGACAATAGATGATAACATGTATTGAATAGTTTGAAACATTCAACTTTGCAGTCAATGACGTCAATGGAATCAAGTTTTGCCGTTTGTTAGTTCCTCCTTTGGCCGCCTGAAAATTTTACCGTATCAAGCTGTACTTAGGTTAGTACTATAAGTATCTACACTTGACATAGTTAACTATGCAGGCAGCCAAGCGAACTGACCACGCCATGTTTTTTTTTATTCAACTATAAAGCGATGCAAATGGGAAATCTGTTGAAAGTGATGCACTCATTCATTGCATTTGAGAATTGCAGTATTCGGACGAGATGCTGTGTTTTTAGATTTTAGGCTGATTAACAACGAGAAAAGAAAATTATTAAAAAAATATTTCTTTTACTGAATCTTACAGTATTAATGTCCTAGAGTCCTATGTTAATCGCCGTGCAGACGCGAATTATAGTAAAAATGGTAATTTCCCCTCATACGCAAGAGTCTGCAATTCAATTCGTACTACTATGAACATACTGGGTCCTTTTTGCGTGTGTTCAAAACTGTTCTGTTTTATTAGCGCGGGAGAGTGCAATGCAGTAAAGACCCGCGGGTGTTAATCTGCTAGTTTTAATTATTATATATTTTAGACTGTTATTAATGATTTAATTCCTATTATTTAACTACAAATTAAATGAAATTACAATTCCAAGAATTTTTTTACAGTGGTATTGTCGACGCCGGGAAGTCCTCGATCTGCCCATGGTTGTAAATCTTAGACTTGGGATTGATGGATTGAGTATATCGAGCAAATATTGACGTGGATGGGTGATTGTTACTCAAACTAGATTTTTTTTTAAAAACGCTGTCGTTGTTAACGCTTGGTATATTTCTATTGAATGCGAGGCTTGAATCTCCACAGTTCATTAGTGAAAGCTTGTGTTTTACTGTGAATTTCATGAGAAAAGAAGAATGAATCTTGCAGTTATTGCGGTCGATGTTATTTATTCGGCATTTAAAACCATAGAAATGTACACTGAGTTAAGAACTGATATCCACTATAAGAGCGCGGCCACACAAATTAAAATGATTGAAACAAAGACAATAACATTGAATAAAAATAGTTATAATTAAAATGATAATCTTGCTGTAAAAACTAAACTAATACCTATAGTACGCTACCGACTACAAACTTAAGTAAGTCAAGCATAGATATGAAATACGCACATTCTATTTTCGAATTTATTGAAAACATTCGGTACGCAAATAAAAGTTTTTTCATATTATTTAGTGCAACGACCAATGATGTAACATCTCGGTTCACGGCGCGTGCGCGTTACAGCAATCAGCTGATTGACCCCGCCCAGTAACCGTTTGATATTTGTTGTTGGCAGTTGCCAGCTGACAGCTGACAGTTAACACTCGACCGGCTCTTGACCTTAAACAGACCTGATATCAATACTAATAAGATTTAATGATTATGAATTGGCATTCATCTATGATTAGATATAAAAATGGACTATCAAAGTAAAGTTTTATTTAGTACCTAGACCGTCGAATAACCAATTTATTATAGGTCCACAAGCTGTACGAAGTAAGTATGTACGCTGTACATACAAAGACGTATGTAATAAACAACTGTTATAAGATAATAAAAATTATAGCACAATTTTTAAAACCGTTTTTATTTAAAGTATGAGGAATTCAAAAATGTAATCGTAGATAAAAGTTATGAATCGTAAAAAAATCGAAATTGAAGCCATATATTTTTTAATTTCCTTTAATCAAATTTATTTTATTTGCTCATTTTCTCTATTTTTATTTCTTACTAGCTGAAGTACCCGGCGTTGCCCGGTGTTATGAATGGTTTGGAGTAAAGTTTTGAGGTTGCGTTGTGTTACCCCTACCTCTACCCAGTAATTTTATTCTTATTTGCAACGTCAAGTTTGCAAAATTTCATCAAGCTCGGAATAAAACTGTAGATTTGTATAAAAAAAAACAAACAAACAAACACCGTCCGGGACACACTTCTTTATATATATAAATAGAAGATAGATAGATAGAAGATGAGATTATCATAGTAATACGAAATGCTAAAAAGTGGCACTCAACGCAATAGATACTTGAATCAAAATATCCGAAGTTGTACTTGACAGTATGGCTGTGGCTGTGGGATACATTCAATTTACACTAATTTCTCCAGCCACCCTCTCTCCACACGTCCCAAACCTAAATAAATGTCTACTTTTATTAGTTTTATTATCAATCAATCAAAATAACATTTTACCCACTTGATGTCAGCGGGAAATCATCATGTTTTGTTTTAATTAGTGTTGCGTGCGTAGGTACTCGAAGTGTTATCAATGGCTTATCTAATATCAGACCATGTTTGTATACATAAGAATACAATTACCCTGCAGGTGTATGTTAGTATAATATCATTTTCCGACTTTACAACACTTATCGATACAAATAATATTTGAACGATTTTAGGGTAAGAACTTTCTTGGCGGATTTTACTCTATGTTTGAAATGCCTTCCATTTTTAAGGTGCCATAAACAAAAAGGAGTCGCTTTGACAGATGGGTTGGAGGGAAAATACAATTTTTTAGGGATGAGGCATAATTTTACTAATTATAGTGATGTGTAAGGTGAATTATTGACAGAGAAGTTGTCCTTCTACAATGAAATTTCATGTTATTTACAAATGTATTAATTAGAACATTCGGAGGAATGAACTCTTATAATTTTATGAAAACACCAAATAGTACCAAAGATATTAGCCGTCATAATGTTGATATTTTAGTATCGCCGGCCGGACATAAGCGTGTGACATCACGGTGCATAAAATGACTGGCGCGGCAGTATGCGGTACTGTCAGTAGATTTATGAATTGCGCTGTATTGTGTCTCGTGACGTTACGGGTATTTTGAGCGGTCGTTTTACTCGAGTTCCCTTTGAGAGGTCGTAACTTCGTCATTTTTTGAGATATCAAAAAAGTAAGTTTAGTTTCGTTATTAGCTCTTTAAATATATTTTATTGATTGTCTTTTTTGGGATATTATGCCGTGTTGCGTTTCTTCCTCCTTTAGCCAACGCTTCGGACAGCCTTACGGTGTCCATCATAGCGGAAGATGTGTAGATTGTGGTGAAGTGTGTGTTTATATATGTAGAAGAAAAAAATGGTAAATTATAAAAGGATATAAAAAAAAACAAGAGAAAGTATGAAGAATCATTACTATTTAAAAAAAAAGTATGTTTACTATAAACACGCAATACGTAAGTATGTTTATCAAGTACTTAATTGACCCATACAGCGTTTGTGTATATAACTATTCTCATTGCAGAGTCGTTAAGAGTTCAACTGATATAATATAAGGTAAAATGGATTCCGTCAAATAAATTCAGTTTTTCGTGAGCTGAATAAACTCAATTCTACTGACAAAATCTACGACACTTGTCAGATTTCCCAAGACTCGCAATTTTGCAAATAACCAATTGCCTCGTTGTTTATTCAACCTTGAATTATTCATTCAATCGATGTGATTCACACCTGGCGTATTAATGCAGTTTCATAAAATTCATTTTCTTTTTTACCGACCGGTAAAATGTATATAACCATACGCTAGATATTACATAGAGACATGTCATTGGTACCGAGCATTGTAATAATTTTCTAAAACCTTCTAAATTGTACACTACTCTTTTTATAAATGTACTTTGTGTTTCTAAAATAAAATATATTAATTATTATATAATATAACGACCGGTTTCGCTTAAAATAACACAGTTTGTTCTTATTAGTGCCGGGAAGATTTACAGAGTAGTTTGAATAAAATCTAATATGTAAAACTGTTGCTATTATGTTTTAAAATTAATATGAAAACATTTAACTTGCCCATGTTGTACTGAGGTTAGCCCATAGATATACCACTCTGGTTAGCCACAGATTACATATTCAAAAGAAGGTTTGTGTGGGTAGAATATTTTCAAAATGGAATACACAAGTAGGTACCTGAACTTTATTATTTAGATATATTTTGAAAAAATAAATGTTTGGAATGAAATAAAATTTTCACATGAATGTTTTTATTTTATTTGTTTAGATATAGTAATAGTCGTCACAAGTCATTATTTTCGCTGTCAAATCAATTATGCCACTTAAACGACAAGAAAGAATTCACAACTTAATAACTTTATTCTAAAATCAAATCCAGAGTAAGGCCGGGTACACATATCGGATAAAATATACGCACCGAGAAAGTAACTCAAATTACATAATTTTGAACATAAAATAAAATGCTCTTAAGAGGTTTCTCGTTTCCCTAAGATTAAAGTAGATTTATTTTTTACTGGCCTACCCGGCTTTTTTGCAAAACTTAAAATACACTTCTTACGAAAATATTTTTTGAATAAATAAATAATTATACTATTGTATGAAGCTATCACTCTGTGGTTATCCATTATAATTAAATGAAACAATAAAACTTTGCTTTAACCACTTTTATTTTATTACCAGATGAAGGAACGGTTGTTCTGAAATAGGTGGGCGTATAAAATAAAAATTGGTCAAAACAAAGTTATATTATTTCTTTTATAAAATAAAACAATAACTTTGTTTTACATCACTTTTGTGTTGTAAAACAAAGTGATGTAAAACAAAGTTATTGTTTTATTTTATAAATTATAATGTCACATCACCAAGTTACCGCTTCATATGAAAATATATTATATTATTTCATTTAAATAAATAAGAGTTTTGTCTTATTTTATGACACGTAAATTCGGACTCGGTGATAAATCAACACACGTATCAATCGGCACACTTTGTAAAGGTGATATAAAGTCATTAAAAGTACGAAAGAAAAAATAGCCAGAAAATCTAATTTCATAGTTCCCGATGGAAATGATGAGCGAGCTGGAAACAGTTGCGTTGACCTAGAAAGACTCCAGAGCGAACCGTTCAAGAGCTTTATTTTAATGAATATTTCCCGGATACGTTGGAAAGCCGATTAAATTAAGATGTAATCATTGTAAAAAATAATATTAACATAACCCAAATGAAATATGAAAACGGAAAAAATTAAGATGTTTTAGCGAATGTAAATTAGAAATTAGTACATGGAAATCGATAGAAAAATGCAATTTATACCTTAGATTAGATCTTCGATTGAATCTTAGATCAGTGTGGAGGCTGATTTTTTTATGGATTTAAACGCGAGTATTCTTGTATACCCATAAATTTCAGGTAATTTCATCAGATGCTAAGGATGCAAAACGTTGAATGTGTCATTCGACTATATCATTACCAAGCCTAGCTTCTCGAGTGGCTAAACTGACGTTTATTTAAACCGAGTTGGAAGACACGAGAACAGTCCGTGACTAGAGTCACTGCCAAGATCAGTTCTGCCACAGAAAACAGATGAAGGAAAACACAAAATTAATTTATATATAGTTACACATTACGCATGCTATAAGGATCATTTTTAGAACATGAAAGAAATATTGACCTACACACACATTGTATTCAATATTTTTATTATGACATGACATGTCTGCGTTTAGTGTCTTTGTGGGACATTTATCTATCTCTATATTTTTCTTTCCGGTGGCATTTCAACTCATGTCAAATTTTAGTGATGCGACGTAAGGCGATTCATATTATGAAATGACCTTGAAATTTCAGAGTGGCCAATTTGGCCATATTCTCATTGAGCTGGTCAAGATAGACTTCGATAAGGTTGAAATTGAATAGTTGAGTATCGAAAAATCCAAGAAAATCGCCAGAAAGTGTATTTTATTTTATTTTGCGCTCATTTTCAATTTCAAAATATATTCTGATCAGAATATGAAGAACTAATATTGACACATAAACACCAATTGAAAAAAAAACTGATTAATCAGTGGGAAATTTTACAAAATAAAGCGTCTTTACAGTCCCGATAAAGAATTTTGTTTTAGGGTTATGACTATGACAAAATACCTTCATAAAATGGATTAATTAGAATTTTTCCCAATATGTATACTTCTCGCATTTTTAATTTTTTCGGACTATTAAAAAACGATGACTTCTAAGTTCTCGAAAAAATCATTCGCATTAACATCACTAATAATAAAAATAAACATTTTATATACCAAAGTAACGAAATAGTATCCCATACATGCAGTGTTATTTCAATATTTTTAGGTCAATGTAACGTTAAAAAATATTCAATTCTACATCATTAAATTTGAAATGCCATAAAATACTGTCGTGACTAATTATTATTACGAAATTAAAAGCTAACCAAAATAGCACTAAAAAGAATAAGTCATAAGGCCGAGTTTGCCTCATTACGGCAAAACAAATTGACCCAAAATATCGTTTTTACACCTAACAACAATCAAGGTAAAACCTGCGCGGTCACCTTTCTAGGAAAAGTTCAGCTGATACCGACCACATACTCGGCGAATTCGTTGCCCAACCGAATAATATTATTTCTGCTATACTTCTACTTCTAATCATACACTTTGCAGGCCATTGTGCCGACCCGCTTTAGCATTACTGACACACTTCGCGTCCTTGTTATTTCTAACACCAATCTGGTTAAGTTAAGTCCATTCTGTTGTGTCTTATGCAAGTACTCGTATCTTGCAGTTATGATGTTCTGTGAGTTCACTGAATACAATATTCGTGAATAAATACCAAAGTTAAAACCACAAAACTCTTCTATCTAGAGATCGCTGCTAGTGCAATAATCGCATACTATTTTATGTTTAAAAGTGTCGTCGCTCACAAAACAAACAGGCGTATCTCATATTAAGCAAATTTCCACGAGAGCCAAAAAACTGTTTTCTTGGTCGGATTCTTATACATTTTATTACATGTTTCGCTAATGGGGTACAAAAAAATGCTTAATCAAAACCCAATTATCAAAATATGTTATTAATATATGAATTCGAACATGAATTGAAAATTTCAAAATTATAAATAATTAAAAGTAGAGAATATGTTATAAAATGTATAAGAATCCGGCAAAAAAAAACTGTTTTTTGGTTCTTCTGGAAAGATGCTAAATATGAGATACTCCTGTTTGTGTTGTGGACGACGATTTATGCAATTAAGTTTTCATTTTATAGTTTTTAATTGTTTCCTTCTCGACTTTCCAGACGCCTGAACCATTGCACACCTCGTGACATTGACCTATAAATATATATTATATAAATACAAGTTTACGTTTATTTTTAAACGCCTAGCGTAAAGTATTTGAATGGTCAAGTATTTTTTTTAAAATAATATTAATTTGAATACAGTTCAAAGCTTTTTTCTAGATTTCTACACCGCCTTGAATGTGATATTTAGTAAAAATTACACAATAAAAAAATGTCGTATGATGTATGGTAGGTACCTACATCTAATGTTAACGGAAAAAAATATAAGGAAAACAATAATACGATAACAAACTATTGAGGCATTAAAATATCAAGACTTCAAATAATTATACTAGAAACGTACATTATATTTAAATGTATGCTACATAACATAACATAAAATTATTGCATGTGAACTTATAACAGAGTGCCCAAAAAACCGTATTCAAAATTGTACGATACTTTCAGGTTTTCCACAGGAGTTAGAAAGAAGAACTTTTTTGGCTGATATCATATTGAAATTAATCATGATTATTCGTAATCATAATTTAAAAAAAAAATTGAAAGAAGTATATATAGAAATAAGTTCTTGAAACGATTGGTATTCACTTTGTGGCGACATTATTAATAAATAAATTAAATAACATACTTTGTATTTACCACTTTATTGATATACACATGTTTCGTAAGCGATGCTTTCTTCATCAGGAATATATAGAATACTATATTATATTTGTATTCTATATATTCCTGATGAAGAAAGCATCGCTTTCGAAACATGTATATTAATAAAGTGGTGAATACAAAGTATATTATTTAATTCATTTATAGATAGAAATCATTAAAAATAAAATAAACATTAGACGCAAGAAGTGTTCATCTGGACGCTTGTTCCGCTGTTTTCTCCTGAACCATTAATTTTAGTATTATAAACGTAGTTGTGTCTAGTTGTATCTTTGATAACCTAACCTAAAAAATGACCAATAATAGAAGAAATATAAGAGGAGAACTACTCCATGTATGGAGGAACGTGCGTGTATTATTAAATAAACAAATATAATTTGCAGTAAAAGTAGTATTAATATATATATATACTAAAGACCTTATGTAAGCACCAAAAATATTAACTTGCATACTAAATAGTTTAAAGTTAATTTTTTTTAATGTCCAGAGTAAGACGACTTGCCCCTATCGCAAGTTATCGTTGTTCAAGTAAAATGTATTTAATCTTAGGCACCTACCTCGTAACATCAGCATTTACTATAAAATAGCAAATCTGTGTGTTTCAGCTAAGCAGCAAAACTTTTCTTCTATTGTTTTCGCATCGTAATTTCCACAATGAACTACGGAGCTTTGATATATATATAACTCTCAAAAAAAATATATCAAAACGCCATATTGTTAGTTCCACGTTGATCGTACAATCGGTTAAAATAAGTTATTGTATAGAAATAAGATTTCCATAATATCTTGTATAAAAAATTGCTTGTTTTTCCTAAATGTTCCAGGTTTTCAAATAACTACCATATATTCAAAGACATTTTACTAGTTCTAAAAGGCAAAAAAACCTAACAGATATTATGCATTCTTTATTACCGCATTCGAATAAAACCAAGTACCTAATGAGAGTTTTACACGATACTTTTTGTCGTAAAGATTCCAAACAAGTCGTCTTTCCATATGGATTCGGTATGGAAAGTAGAACCTGATCTATTTTTGATACCGATTTTCGTCCAGTTTATTATTTTACGTCATTGTTTTACGTAACTATCATTTTATGGAAATGTTGCGTGTTTATTTCAGAATATATTCAAAATATAGTTATAAATTATAGGTAGACTAGACTTCAGCGGCGTGCAGTCCATAAATGCTGAAAAGTTGCGTATACCTTGAAAATGGCTCGGGAACGTTTCATGATGCTGTGCGTGAGTTTTTTTTAGAGGAAAGATGAATAGAATAACAATGTCAACCTGACCAAAACCATCAACATATATGATAACAATAAAAACGAGCTTTTTCAAGGTCACCAAAATATTCACTATTATGAAATTACAATCGAAAAGACCGCAGCCTACCTTTGGTCATAGAGCAATGCACACCACTACTAGACTGATTGTATCTGAATTTCACGTATATTTTTAAAAATTATTTTTGTCAAATACTTTCATATAATTATCTATGGTTATGTTAAAGGTGTTGTCATTTTTTTAAAGAAGTATCTACAGTCCAAAATATTATTTCTTTTCTTGTGGAATGCCAACGTGCCATATGGCACATCCACATTATTCCGTTGAACGCCAACGATGGCGGCGATTCGGAATGGTGACGTTTTAAGGGATTTTGAGCCATCTATGTTCGAACAAGTAATTACGAAATTACACTCAGCTGGCTCGCGGCGGGGTAAACGCCACAAACGCTCCGATTTCTGGCGAATTGTTGGGCGAAAATTCGGCTTTCAAGAGGTTAAGGGCATATGATAGGAGATTGATAGAAAATAGGAAACATTGACAATATATTAATACCTTTCGTATGCTATTATCAGACTTGATTTTTTTGACACCAAAGAATGGAGTATTGTTTTTCACTTCGTATTTTTTTTTCGCAATTAATGTAGCCATTTGAATATAATTAATTAAACTTTGATCCACAATGACAACCACAATTACACCTTTGATGCCGGTTAATGACATCAATAATGGCAACTATAACTGCAAATCTGTATGAAATCGAAAGCGTGAAAATAATGATTGTGTAAAGCAAAGTTATTTCATATGGGTGCCGATACGGTTTGCATATTATGGTGATCTGCGTGTAAATGTGAATCGTGTAAAGCTAGCTTAACTCTAGTGTTTTCCACAGAAAACAATGCCGACGTATTATTATTATTATTATTACGATGCGGTTTTTAAACTTCTCAGGCAGTAAAAAATAAAAATACCGACATTAAAGCAAAACATCAAAACACTCGTGGTGTGGTCATGATATTAGTGATGAGCGGTTAATGACCCGCCTCTTATTATGCTATCAAAATCGTTATCGTCATAAATTAAAAAAAATCTATTTAAATAAAAATCTAGCTTTATTTACTTACTGTTAAAAATAGTATAATATTATTAACTTTACTACCAGATTTCGTCTGAAAATTTTAACGCTCTTTTTGAAATCTTTTTCTTAAATAATTGAAAAATATGTTTTAAACAATAATATGGCGTATTGTATGTATGTTTTAAAGAATAATAATATGGCGTATTGTATGTATGTTTTTCATTCTTTAGTTTTTTATTGGGGTATTATTCCATGGGTTCAATGAATATTTCAAAGCTCCACAGCTCATAATTGAAATAAAACTGCGAGCTTAAAATAGACAGGACAGAAAGAGTTGTGCAAATATTACAAAAGCCAAAGCTCATCAATCGGATAGAATAGAATGCACAAATAGAATTTCTGCTTTATAGAATTTTTAGCAGCTGATTAAAATAAATGTTAACATATTACAATCGAAGGTTTTTTGCTTGTTTCAGAAAACACGTTTAGTAGATTTTAATTTTAATAAATTTGAAGAAGTGATTGCCAATTGCTTTTTGTTTATGGGTAACCTCAATACAACATGGCGGGTTCAATGTTCTTCATAATAATTTTAAAACGTTATAGCAACAGTTTTACTTATTAGATTTCAATCAAACTACTCTCTAAACCTTCTTGGCACTAATAAGAAGAAACTGTGCTATTTTAAGCGAAACTGGTCAAGAGGAAAGACAGACAAACATTCATTTTTATGTATAGAGAAGAGATTTATATTATTTTTAGACACTTTATATTTATGGTTTATTGTATCACCTTCACGTAAAAGCCTTTTTTAGACGTACAAATAAATAAATAAATTAGCTCAGTGGCGAGAGTGTTGTCCCGGTGGAGGATCTGGGTTCGATTCGAAGTGTATTTTCTGTTTTTTTTTCCGTTTCATTTTGATACGTGTTAATATTTTCTCTAATGATTAAATTACTTGTTTACTTTTCACGATTATCGTGCACTGTTTAATAATAAAACGTTCCAACCTTTATTTAAACTAAATAATAATGTAAACTTTGATAAAACCACATTTTTATCTTCAATGAGAGTGTTGGTCGGAGAATAACTTTGTTATCAGGTAATAACTAAATACTTCACACGTCGTAATTCATTTTGCAATGTTTAGGGAGTGCACAAAATACCTACACAGTCTAATTAATTCGAATGAAGATTCACTCCTTCAATGTCAGGCAAG
Organism: Halesus radiatus; assembly: GCA_022606495.2. NCBI lineage: Eukaryota > Metazoa > Arthropoda > Insecta > Trichoptera > Limnephilidae > Halesus > Halesus radiatus. Next base: position 63,178 of record JAHDVE020009877.1, on the reverse strand, counting down.
TGTCAGGGACTTTGCTATTACTATCGCTAGTAATAGTAATAGATCGTCGTTAGCCATATCGATGAGAACGCTGTTTTTGTAGACATCAACGATCTCGTGGAATCTACACCGATAATTAATGACAGCACCGTTCACGGAGGTTGCCTTTTTGACAAGCCCCCTTTTAATTTAGACGTCCAAACTGCTTGGGAAGTTTTGAGACAAAAAGTTGACCACCACTTCGAGAAGGTTCGTGCCTGGGGTAGGGCCAACCTGGTCAGCTTCAACGTCTCAAAAACGAGAGCGTGTCTGATTTCGGCAAAAAGGGAGATCAGTGACTGTCTGTTGTACTTTGATGGAAGCACCCTGTCTAATGAATGCTTGGAGTAAGTATCTCAGACCGGCTCAAGTAAATCTTGATTCCAAAAAAACTGGGCGTCTTGTATAGGGTTATCAGATTCTTCAATAGTGACCAGCTGCTAACCCTGTACTTATCTCAAACATTGAATTTGGGAGCCACCCCTGGGTTGGTTGGAGCGCCGATATATCCGATAAACCTACTTGATTCTGTGCAAGGGAGAATCTGTCGGTCTGATTGACAATCCGTTGTTTCACACACAAGATATTTTTTCCGCAAAATTACCTACACGTACTAAACCCCCATAAGAGGCAATCCTAACCTTGGACTAACTAGGTGGTTTATTATACCAAATTATACCAATTATTATAACATAAAGGGAATGAAAAATATTCAAGTTATACGAAAAAATATAGACCCACGGTCACTATGATTATTTTTGTTCGCCAAAAAATACTATGTTGTTATCCCTTCGCCGGGACCAGGTAAACGTAAGCCATTGTTTGCATATTCTCATACGGGTAGCTAATCGAAAAAGGTGTTTGTCGACTAGAATAAATAGCCTTACTTCATTGAATTGGGTTTTACGTCTAGATCACATTCAGAGCTCGAAATTGTAATAAGTTCCCATAATATTATTATAGGTAGCTACTCAGAGAATTAAATAATAATGGCATACAAATATTTTTTTGTATCAAAATAAGTTGAGACAACCTGTAAAAGATATCTGCTATGAAACGTGAATGTCTAGTCTAAAACTACCGCCATTTTCTATCCGGGGAATGTTTAATAGTATTCTTATAGTTATTTAAATTACTCAATAACTCATAGACTACCCTCAAATGTTAAGTGCTATAAATATTCGTGTCCCTGTTAGATCTACTCGACTCCATCATGACAACCACAGCACAAACTATTCATATAGCTCACCACTAGCGCGTCTTCAATACCTGTACAGACCTTTTCGACATATTCCAAACCTTTCCATACTGCATCAAAACAAAAACAAAAAAGTTCTGCATGTATATGATATGTATTTCTCTACTATTATTTTTGTAATGTTTAACTAACAAACGTACACACCCATAGTTCTGTGTGTATCTGATATGTATTTGTGTAAAATTAAATCTCTACTATTATTTTTGCAATGTTTAACTAACTAACGTACACACCCATAGTTCTGTGTGTATCTGATATGTATTTGTGTAAAATTAAATCTCTACTATTATTTTTGTAATATTTAACTAACTAACGTACACACCCATAGTTCTGTGTGTATCTGATATGTATTTGTGCAAAATTAAATCTCTACTATTATTTTTGTAATGTTTAACTAACTAACGTACACACCCATAGTTATGTGTGTATCGGATATGTATTTGTGTAAAATTAAATCTCTACTATTATTTTTTCAATGATTAACTAACTAATGTACCTACTCCTATTCTACCATATTATTATATAACAGAAGAGTATGTATGAATATGAACAGAGCAAGTAATGTGTTTCGAGACAGTCGTGTGGCGGTATATCCTCTCTGCCTACCCCTGGGGTAAAACGGCGTGATGGTTGCATAGTTAATTATATTAATTTATTACCTAAGCGCGGAAATTCGGATAAAAAATATGTGACTAAACAATGTGGCGGTTGTGCCATTTGACAGCAAAATACATTTTTTTTGTCTATGATTGTCATTATTTTTAGTAGATAAAATTGTTTTATCCCGAAGAGGGGAACTTTGCTCCTGAAACATGTAGATATTTACATATTAAATACAGTGATTTTAAACAAAGTAATTATTATTGATTTAATAAATATAAATTTACCTCAGAGCTCATCATAGCTCAAGATGGAAATGACGTTGGACGCCGAAAATAGTCGCGTCGACCTAAAAATTCGGGACGGAAAAAGCAGTGTAAATATCATGATACCAGAGCTCACCGTTAATAATAATAATAATAATAATAATAATAATACTTGGACGATTTATATAGCGCCGTTTTTGTGAAAAATCACCTCAAGGGCGCTTATAAGCTGCGTAAGGCTCTGAAACTAATTGGAATTGAAACTAAAAGGCGTAACAGCTGTCACGCATAAAACGAACCTCGCGTCATAATAAGTTATCAATTTATAATTTAATAATAGAATAATGAGTCCTAAAACGAGAAATCGTCCTAGTTGGACGGTCGAAGCATTCCTTAAAATATTACATGTGTATATTTTGTACCAAATAATAATAAAAATAAACGATAATAATAATTTTAAAAAGAAACTGAAAATTAAAATGTGCAAAAATATATGTAAATAATAATATACAGGCACCTGTTGACAAGTCACATTGATTGGCTTCACAGGACCTTGTCATCTGTGTCAAAAATAATTTTTAAAAAATGCAAAAAATAATAACGGTATCAACCAAAACTTTTTGTTTCATTGGATCGGAATTCTGGAATACAAATGATTACATCATGAATGGTGTTGACAAAATGTCATTTAAATTTATCTGTTCGAAGGTCATTGTCATTGAAACGGGCCATGTAATGATTGCGGAAAACAAACCGCATTATCGCGACTTTTTTGTATTACACAAATAATAATATTTTTTTAACACGAAGGTCCACTACACTGACTCACCGAAATATTAAAAAGTATGGCTGTATTACAGTGGATGTAAATAAACTAATACCAATCGAGAGAAAAATGAAAATCACAAATTTTAAAGCACTAGAATTGCAACTAATGGGTCAAACAATTTACGATATGTTAGCTATACTACCCGGTTTCGCCAGAGTTTCATGTTTCAACACTGTTGTATCGTAATATCTGCTTTTTAAGCATTGGAAAACATCACAGAGCAAATGATAATACATAGAGAAGCCCTAACACGGAAAACGAAGAAACCAACATAGGAAGGGCAAGGGGTAAAACAGGAAATAAGTAAAAAGGTTCGGCTTGTTTACAAAAACCGGGTATTTAGTATAGACCCTTTTATAAATGTTTTATAATTTGTTACCGCAGTCAGAATCACGCGAAATAAACGTGTGTATCGAAAATATATAAAATGATAACCTGTCGTATTTTTGGTTAGTTAGTTTGATATTTCAATGCTCCATGCCTATGGCTCATGGTGGAAATGTGTTGTGAACTGAAAATAGTCGAGTCAACTTAAAAAAATCCAGCCGGGAGAAACAGTGCAGGTATATTTATTTCATCACACCTGAGATCGAGAGTTATTATAGCCGATTAATGCAAGCAGATTTACTGCTTTATAATTGGTTCAGAACTAAAAAAAATGGCTTTAAACATCATTTTGAAGTACAATACCACAAACTACAAATAATTTATCTGTAAATTCGATACGGGTAGTTAGAAAAATGTCTACCGTTTCAACAGAAATCGTCAAATTGTTATATTTCAATTGTGTCTATTTGAAAAACACTGAAGGCATTTTCGAACGTTTTAACCAAAATTCCAGTACGGATTTCATATGGAACTTAAAAGCTTACAGTCTAAGAACTTTTTTCACTGGAAACCTTATTACCCTATATTATAGAAATTACACATTGCAGACAGAGGCATGGATTATTTATGAAAGATTTCACGTAAATTATTAATTTTCAACAAAAGATTCCCGTAAAAGACTGGAAACCCGCTAGATGACAGCATTAGGTATGATAAACAATATGATTAGTATTCCCTATGAGGATGTTTAAGTCTTGCTGAAGTACTTACCCGGCATTGCCCGGGGTTAAGAATGGTTTGTAGTAAAGTTTTGAGGTTGTAATGTGTTACCCCTACCCCTACCCAGTAATTTTCCCGTTTGAATTTTGAACGTCAAGTGTGCAAAATTTTATCAAGTACCAAAATTCTGCTTTAAGGGGTGGAAATAGGGGATGAGTGTTTTTTTTTTCATTTTCGTGCAGACAGTGACCTTCCTCTTGTTTTGAAGGGCAGGTGTGCAATCTCATCAGGCTCGGAATAAAACTGCAGATTTGTGTTAAAAAAACAAACATACACCCTTCTTATATATGTATAATGTATATAGATTATGTTTTTTGATTTATTTGATCTGTTTTTTTTTACAGTAACTCTACACAGAAGACCCCGAGGGAAAAAATTTTCCTCAAGGCCTGTCACCTTTGGGGATGGTATGTGGAGGGTATTTTAGAAGATAGGAAGAAGTGAACCTGGGTCTTAAAGAGACCCATGTTGTAGGAGGGAGGAAACACAGAGGCCGGCAGATCATACCACAGCCGAGCTGTTGAATACAAGAACGAGCCGCAGAAGCGACCCGTTCTCATGTGACAAATGTCAACCGTGTACAAATGCTGGGCGTGCGTTTGGCGTGTTTTCCGACTGTGCACTGAACTGTGAACTGAATAAAAAAAATATTTAAAAAAAATCAATACATTAAAAAAAAAAATTGGTACGTCTAAGTAATAGTGATATAATCAAAATAATAATGACAAAAAAATTACGGTTTAAAGTTATTCAATTTTCTCGTGCATATTTGCGAAGCCATTTACATTAATGCCAATTTATCAAACGTGAATTATTATTAGAATAGAACACGTGGGAGTTATGACGAACTAATGACATGATAACTTATTCCTACATAACATTACATAAACCTATTTGTATTTAATATTCCGTAGTAATTCATAATCTTTGTAAATTTCGTGCACCTTCAGGAGTCTTATTTTTTTATACACATAAATAATTAAAATTCGTGCAAACGTAAACGTCACGAATTGGGATAATTAAAATCAGCTGATGTTGAAAGTTTTGGTTGAAACTTTTCTATCGGCGCAATTTAAATGTTAACTACGAAATTAGAATATGATTTTAATGACAAAAGTTGCACAAATTCGCAAAATAATTCAATCATTAAAGAAGATAATATCAACAACTCTCAATGAAAATAATCCACCTATGTTAACGGGGAGAGGGACGTCGGAGAGTTTTTATTTATTAATTCAAAATAATGATAATATTATTGTGGAATACGATAAACATGGTGTTAAAGAGAAAATATTTTTATCGAAGGAAGCAATCACTTTGTGGCTTGACATTATAATTTAAATAAAAAATGTTTTTGTTTTAAGCCACTTTATTTTTATACATATTTATGCATTCGACCGGTTTCGGTTGGACTCAACCTTCTTCAGGAATGTACAGTTTATATGTGTACATTCCTAAAGAATGTCAGTTTATATGTGTACATTCCTAAAGAATGTCAGTTTATATGTGTACATTCCTGAAGAAGGTTGAGTCCAACCGAAACCGGTCGAATGCATAAATATGTATAAAAATAAAGTGGCTTAAAACAAAAACATTTTTTATTTAAATTAGAAAAATATTTATTACGTTTTTTTTTAAAATTTGCATGGGCTTAGCATTCATCAAAATATAATCAGAAATATTATACATTTCTGACCGTTCTACGCATGTTTTACAAAATAAAAAGTTGAATATCCTTAAAAAATGCTGTGATGGTTTTTCTGTAACTTGTCTATTTGATAAATTAAAAAAATAACAGTGTGTAGTTTAATTTTTTCATGAACATAACGTAACTTTAATGTTTTTTTTTGTAATGTGGATTACAAATCTTTGGTAATGTTTATTTACAAAAACGCAACGATAAAGGATTAAAAATACTTTTCTCCACTTTAAAAATCATATTCGTATTTTAAACATTTTGTAAAACTTACAGTGGGACGGTGAGAAAAAGTAATATTTCTGGTTATATTTTGATAAATGCTAAGCCTATGTAAATTTATAAAATATTTAATAAACATTTTTCTATTTAAAAACATTATGTTTATCGTTATTATCATTATTTTGAATTAATAAATAATAACTCTCCGACGTCCCTCTCGCCCTTAACCGTCCTACCCATACGAACGTACGTGATACGGCCACTAGGTCATCACCCGAACGCAACAAGCCGTAGAAAAAGCTATACCCGAAACCCACAAAACATTCGTATACGACAAGTTTGTTCCTGGGTCATCTCGTTTAGTATTTCGAGGTCAGCCGAAGCTAATGGATGAGTTCAAGTATTTTCGTCTCTCCCATACGAGTTACGTCACTAGTCACACGTATTGTTATTGCGAAATATAAAATGTTTTTTTACCCACTTTTTGAATAATAACCCAAAGGACGGGCGGTTAAAAGAGGAAAGCTTATATGTTCCTAACAAGTATACTCGTGGGAGATCCCGTACACTATTTTATGCTCCGAAAGCGAGAGCAATCAACAGAGCGACTCAACGATGCTGCATTGACCGTTGACATTTTCAATATCACTTACAGACAATTTAGCGACTATCTTTTGACCCACGTCACAAAATAGTTATAAAATTGTCCCCGTGATTTTTTATGCTTTATCTATCAACCTTTCACTTCTTGCGTGTTTGAAACAGGTTATCATCTTCAGTATTGTTAAAATCATTAATTTACAAATGTTGACTTACTTGTACTATTTGTTATTCCTAATACTACGTGTATTTTTTACCATTTCTCATTTACTCATTCATTTATTGTAATGCATCTTAAACTCTGTAATATATTAGTGTACGACTGTTTTGTAGAGACTATGAAACATACGTAAGTAAAATATGAAACTCATAAAGACACAGAAAATGAAAAAGGTGACGGTCGCAATTGGATCTTGAACTCAGATGCTCTAGTCTTACAGGGACCAACGTCTCGTCATAAAAATGACCCAATTACATTCGGTCATTTTCATCGATCTCGTATTCCCTATTTGACTACTGGCATTATTCTCAATTTGTTGAGATTATCTTCTTCACTGATTAAATATGTATTACAATGACGTTTATAAGCTTCCATAAGTTGTTCCAAATAAATTGAATTATATTTCAATTTCATTTACATTTTAATGAAAGGTTCTTACATTTGAACTACGTAACAGTTATGTAACATAAATCCCTTGATATATGTATAAATATATAAATCATGAACTCCGTCGAAACCCTGTTCAGGCTTTGACTTCACATACGTATCTAATCTACCTTCTTTACATATAATATTTTCGCCAATTTTTCATTGCTTTATTAATGCGTATGTAGTTATCTTTTTCTATTACTTATATAGTTTCTCATGTTGTGTTATAATATGTTATATTATAACCGACCGTAACTAAATAGTTACATTCAATTCAATTTCGTCGAGTCGACATTCAATTGTTCATTTTTATGGCCATTAAAAAAATGATGCAGCTACAAACGGATATGCGTACACGCTGCTACGCATTTACTCAACTGTCTCGAAGCACAAATTTATACAATAAACAAAGTATCATGCAATTTTAAATTGAACAAAACGTAATATTTCACAGTATATCTACAGCCTTGGATGCAACGTTTACGAAACAACTCGACGTTGAATTAATTCAAACTTACACAAATTAGCATAATAAAAATAATTAAATAATATAAAATTGCATTAAAAATATTAAGATTTAATGTAGCATTGACATTGTCCATTGAAAAGCTACGGATGCCACCTCTACCAAAAATATTATCAAAATAAACTACATAATATTATTGGATTTAAATTTGAAAGATGTGGCATTGACAATGATCCCACATCTACGCATAACTTGACTATGAAAATATAAAACTGGCACGCATTCAGAAACTCAAAATAAACTGATTAATATTTAATTGCATTTAAACTTAAAAGATTCAGTGAACATTGACATTGCCATTGAACATTGCAGCTTGCAGTTTTAAGTGCAGGGTTCACGCATCCCTTTGCGCAGGTCTACGATTCGTCCGTTACTTGTCAAAGTCAAAAAAATGATTAAATCGTCTTACCTTATTCAGTCCAGGATTCTTGAGGTGATCCAGTCCTGTCTTGGTAGAGTTACTTCCCGCGTCCCCGTGTCCCCACACTCCGATCTTGTCGCGGTCCATAGTTGATGATGGTTTGTTGCCGATCTCGGGAGAACTATTGCCGGGAGAATGTTCTCGCTGGCTTATATGTGGAGCGCGTAACTCAGTGTTGATCGGCCGGAAGTGGCCGGCGGACTGACAGGCGGAGTTGCCACCGCAGCAGCGATCGCTCGCGCCGGCGCGCCTCGGTCGGCAGCTCTCCCTCTCCCGCTCCCTGCGGAGATGCACGAACATTACTCGGTTACTTCGGGAAAAGCCGGGGCGGAAAGCCCGGGAAATTGGCGGGAGCTTTGACAACTTGTAGCAGTTGTGAATACAATCAGAGACCTTGGGAAGAAAACCTTAAATGTCACAAATGTATTATTTTTCAGGAGAGCGTTTAAACTGAATACCATGGTTCTACTGATGTTTTTTTATTATTTAAAAAAAATCGTATATTAACCTTTCATGCACTGAATAGGTTCATCAAATATTAATAATTAAGGGTGCATAATTAAATATTTATTAAAAACTCAAGTGCCATTTGCTGTTTTTACAAAAGGTTTGGATCTTTACTGTTTTTTTTTTCTTAAAAATATGGAAATTTACCATGAAAGGAGGAATAAAAGTAACAATTTTACAAATGTGAGCGATTATAGCGCCACGCAGCGGTGAAAAAGCGAACTAATGGAGATTTGAGAATTTTCAAACAAACTTTGTGGGCATTTGTCGTTTTACCAAAAGTACCACATTTTTGACAGTCAATTTGAAGGACGTAAGATTTTTTTAAAATATATAGCAAAAACCGTTGCATGAACCCATAGACAAACAACTGAAAAATGAAACAAAAACTTTTTGGAAAAACTTGGACTTTTAACTTTTCTTTTATTAATTATAATGAGATGGTGTTTGTTACTACCAAACATAATTTAATTAGCCAAGGGAGCACTCAAATAAGTCTGTAAACCTATATGAAACCCAAGGAAATTAGCGAGAGCTTTGACAGCTTGCTGTATACACTGTATTTATTACCCAGTTATTGCGTATCCACAATTTTAATAATTGTCGGAATAATCTGATAAATAAAAGGAAATTAGATTTTTTAAAATCCTATTATGTACCAACTAGTAAATATAAAATAGGTCTAAATTAAGTCAATTGTTTTTAAAAAATGGGGTCAACGATTCACCTACTTTAGAAAACACAAACATATAACCACATCCTTTAGTCAAACGCTAAACGATCAACTGATAATTCTTAGTATCTACCACCTTCAAAATTTTTAATTTGAAAAATGATTGTAAAAATATCTGATAACACTAATAATGATAATATTATCTGAAATATTTCTGATGACTTTATGGTTTAGTGTAGTTTTGTGGTAATGTTAAAAACAAATCTAATCCACAAAATCAATATTGTTGTTATTACCGATGTTCTGCATATTATGGCCCGGTATTTCAGTTGCTCTTTATCCTAGCTAAGAGAGATAATTTCCATGCATCCTCGCTAAAATTTAAGTGTGCCAATTTGGCCTTTTAATCATCGCTGGTCGCGAACAATGCTTGGAGTAGTCAATAATGTAATAATAATAATAAATATTTATTAATTCAATCGAAGAAAGCATCGCTTTCGAAACACGTAGATATGTATATAGGATTAATAAAGTGGTGAGTACAAAATATTTTTTAATTAATTTATTTAACTTAATAACTTTAACTTTAATTTATGTATATATAAATATATATATTTTTTATTTCTCAATTTATTTAATACTTACAGATGCTTTGATATTTCTGATATTTACGTAATATTTATATTTTTGTAATATTAATGTTTTTATAATGTTGATATTTTTATTATAGTGGTATTTTTTACAATGTTAGTATTTTTATAATATTCGTATATTTATAATATTGATATTTTTATAATATTGGTAATTTTATAATGTTTATGTTTTAAATGTTGATATTTTTTAAAATATTGATGTTTTTATAATATTGATATTTTTATAATATTGGAACTTTTATAATTTTGATATTTTTTATGATATTGAAATTTTTATAATATTATTAAAATCGGTGTTATAAAATTGGACTCTAGTATCTCAATAACAAAACTGAAATGCTTTTTCCATTATTTTTTCTTTTTAAATTTTTTTTCAACTTATGTACAGCACAAGATGCATGCGCCTAAATATAATAATTTTTGCCCTTCATTTGTATGATGATTGTAATTTATTGTTGTATTATATAATATTGTTGAAATAAACTCCTGCTGACAAGCTACTTGCAGTGGCTTAGCGGGTATAAGTTCCCACTGTATATAATTAATATTATACAATAAAAAAAATAAAAAAAACCCTTTGAGGCACAAGATTTGAAAAAAAAAAAATGCTTGTGTTGCACAGAATTTCGAAAACTTCGAAAGTACGTATGTACCATCTATTGGCCGATATAGTAAGCCGTTGGAGTGGGCGGGACATAATTTAAACCGCTGTGTTTCAAGTGGTTTTAATTTTTCGAAGTGGTATAAATTACATCCCACCATGCAGCAAAAGATAAAAAAGGTGGGTTATTTTTTATACCACTATGCTTCAAATGTTCGAATATAAAATTCTTTAAACATGAGAATTACTCAATTGGGGAAGTATTAATCAAAAACGAAACTAAACGGATTATATAATTTAAAAAAAAACGCTTTTTAGCACTTATATACTTAATATTATTATAAAGCAAACAGTATTGTTAATTATGTATAGTAAATATATAAAAAAATATTTATGCATATATTATAGTGACAAATGATTTCATAGGCTCTATTTTCCCCTCTAGACGGCTTAGTAATTTTATTTGCTAGTTGGGATTGTGTGTTGTGCGTTGTGTCAACTGTCTGGACGAGGCTCTGCTTATGACGTACATGATCGCAATGTCGTAGCGACTGCGCGGGCAGGCCTAGCAGTCGTCCGGAGATCCACTTCTCAAAGGGGCCCGTGCAAAGATTAAAATATTAATAAAAGTTTGTGAAAAAAATTCTTCTATTACGAATTTTTTCCTACTTTGTAGACACAATTTTTTCAATATTTTATTCTCTACAGAAAACTTTATTCTGTACATTTGACGCACGAGTGAATGGTAGAAGAAGTCGGGGACCCCTGGTGGGACATAGCACGATCAAGTGAATCAAACGCTTAATTCGGGCCATGTCAAGAGTCATAATAACAGAAGAGTATAATTGTATGAGACGATGTATGAATGTGAATAAAGCAATGAGTATGTGCCAAGACAGTGTTAAGTGGCGATCTATCCTCTCTGCCTACAAATAGTTAGTTAGTTAGAATCCTGCATACGAGCTTGCCCCGTGGTTCAGAACTTTGTCGCACCGCCACTGTTTCGAGAGCCTTACAACAAAATTTATAAATGAAAACTGTTTTACTAACATAGTATCTTCTTTGATTGTTTCGGGCGACTTCGATAATCTTCTTGGTTTCGAGTTGCTCCTGGCTGTCCTAGAAACCCTCGTAACAGTTGTTCCGCCTTGCTCCGTCGAAGATTCAGCGGAAGTCGACATCACCACTTTAAAGATTGATCTAACTTACACTTGCGCAGTCAATACAAATTACGAGATTGACAATCACACACGATCACTTGTTTCATTTGAAAGTTTTAAAGACTGTTCTATAATAAATTCTTAGTTAGACGGTACCTGCGTACATGTCTTATAGCTTGGAATTTCATTGTAGATATTTATTATTTTGGAAATACAAAATCTCATTACTATGGCAACACTTCGTCTTTGAAATGTGTTCTTCCCATTAAAATGTTTTCACATATTCGCGATTGACAGTTTGTTAAGGAAACAAGGCAAAACGTCATAATTAATTTTTTTACGTTTTCCTTTCATTTATAATTTTGATCTGTGAATCTGATTTTGTTTTGTTTTGTTTTTATTTTTTTTTATTTAACATCTAATACATGATACATAAAATTCCAGAAATACACAAAAACGCAGCGCCCTTAATTTTTCTCTACTTTTAATGTTGGTCTGAAATTTGAAAGTAAACAAAATATGAGGGCGCTGATATTGTTTAAAAGGTTTTAAATGGCAACACAAAAATTGCTCATACGAAAATTAAAGTAAATAGAAAACAAACAATGGTCCAAGTGCACGTGTTTTTCTTTAACCAAACGGTGCATTAGGGGCCGTCTGTTTCAACGTATGCTATAGTAAATGTAAGAGTTAAACGGCGTGCTAAAGTTAAATTTCGCCAAAATACGTTTTTTAATCAATTTAACTGCCTGTTTTACGTTACTTCTAACTTTAGCACTTACTTTCCGAAAACCGATAGTTACTCGGCCATTTTGACACATTTGACAGTTCTATTGACGGAATCGCTCGCTTCAATGTTTCTTACGATTTATTTCATGAATAATATTAAAGAAGATGATGATAGTGACAACGAATTCCTCATCCAGTAATATGTATTCAGCGAAAAGCGAAAACATTTCGACCACGCGTAAATAATAATATATTCTACATGTTGTCAGGTTTTCACGGCCAAAACCATTTTTTTTGGTTACAGGGGAGAAAGCTCAACACGGGATAATATCCCAAAAACTATTCAAGATAATTAACATTATGCTTATTAGGGGCGATTCTGAATTTTTGACGCGATATCGAAGGTCGAAAGATCTCGAAATTTGCAATGCCACAAATTCAATATGATATTCGTTACTGAAAGACTATTTTTTTCCCTGTAATATCGTCTATAATAAGTAGCCATTTATTTTTAAACGCTCACACGAATATTTTTGTAGGAACAAAGCTGTCGGCACCATTGATATATTCAGCCATATAAGAATATTTTTTAGATACCAGTATGACGCAAACTAAAACCCGCGGCATAATTTGACAGTTGTTATTTCTATTTCGCCAGATATCAAATTTAACTGTCGGTGTGGCCGCACCAAAAAATGATGCGGTGTTTTTTTTCACACAATTTGGAGGAATATTCTGCTTTCTCGACTGGCCACAGTAATAACCATTACTTCAGCAAATGTATACTTGAAACAGCGCGTTGTCCTATTTGAAACGCGAGTTACTTTAACTGACAGTTAAAATTTAAATTTAGCTCACGCTTTTGAAACAGACGGCCCTAGGTGTTTAAAAATTAGTGGTACTTTCCGAAAGGAGATGATTCTACATCAAATTCTAAGATTATTTTATGTTTTTCTTTTTTATTATTTAACCCTTTGCGAGGAAAACATGATTAACACATTACATAAAAAGGCGATTTTATTTTATTCCTGAAATTTTTGTATCGAAATAACCATGTATTACATAAATAAATAAAATTAATTTTCAAATTCTTTGTTTAAAAAAAACGTGAAATAAACTAATGATAATGTTTTCCATTGTTTCTTTAAAACAAAGTGTCAAATTTGAATAAGAAAAATTTGAATGTGAGGAACAAAATTTCAAAAAAATATTTAGTTAGCAACTTGGTATTGCCATAGAAATGAAAAAGGTGTAGTTCCACTTTTTAAAATGTCTATATTTTATTGCAAGGTTAAACACTTATTATATACTAAAACATTTATTTTGTAAATAAAAATAAGTTACCTTGTAAATTTGTACTCCTGAAAAAATGCTAACAACGGGATAACTGTTAATTTAGTCGATGGTTTTTTTTTTTTTTTGATAACTGCACCTGCAGTAGTATTGAAGCAGGATCTCCAAATTACATAATGATGGATAATGTAATTTAATTCCAAGAATTTTTTACTAAGTTTGAATAAAAAAACTATTCTCATTTGTTGATCCGACTATTCAATTTTTATCCTCTTTAATTTATTTATTATTTCGTATTATCTAAACTTGTTATTAGGACCTAATACGATATTATTTTTATAAGGCCATTTGCTATGGAAAAGATAATAGGTCAGTCACAAAAGCAGTTAATTTGGAATTCGGAGAATTTCGGGTCTAATATGGTAGCCATTCATATAATCTTGGAATTTTTTTGAAACTTGGATCTTAGAAAATTAGGGATTTACAATCTTTTAATTAATTTGTAATGTGCTGTTGAAACTTGTTTGTTAGGACTGTTCATAGAGTTGCCTAAATAGATGCGTTACAATTTTATACATTTCAATTATTTTGTTCAGTTACTTTCAGGAAGAAGAATTTTTTTAAATATACCTAGACTTTTTTTCTTTTTTAAGTTCGTTTGGAAGGCAATTATATGAATTGCCCCCCTCGTAGCTAATGGATTGCTTGCCATGTTGTGTATGTATAGTGTGTAAATGTATGTTATCTTGTTGTCGTGTAAAGTGTGTGTATGAATGGTAACGTTTTAATGAATTCTGCGTTTGTATGTATTTCAGTCATTCATTTCATTGCCGGCAACCCGGGCGTTTATTGGCATAAAATTTAAACATTTACATGTACTTTACCCGTCTCAGACGATGTCTGTTCTGAGACGGGTAAATTATGAATTAATTATTTATTTTATATAAAGAGGTACATATACAGGGTGGCGTAAAACTACCGTTATGGTTTGAATGGTTAATAACTTTTTAATTCATTTATATATTTTTTTTTATTCAAAATTTTGTGAAGAAAACTTGGGGAATTTGAAATGGAACACTACACAACAGAACAGCGATCAACAATTGTTGAATTTTATTTTGAAAATCAACGGTCAATTGTTTTGACGCAGCGTGCTTATCGTCGTTTTTTAATGTGCGTACTGGACCTTCAGCACCAACAATAAACCGCCTGGTTGCAAATTTTCGACAACATGGTACAGTAAGACACCTTCCATGTACCGGAAGACCACGTACGGTCCACACGGAAGAAAATATCCAACGTGTTGTGGATAGTGTGCAGGACAGTCCAGAAACATCAACAAGAAGACGTTCGGCACAACTGGGGATATCGCGGAGGTCCGTTCAGAGGATTTTGGCCACATCGCACATGTTCCCGTATAAGGTTCGCTTGTGCAAGAATTGAAGCCGATAGACTACCAACAACGGCTTGATTATGCCATTTCATTCCAAACCATAACGGTAGTTTTGCGCCACCTATACACGACCAGATTGATGAGATTTTGCTGCGCGTAAGGTTCGAAAAGTCAAATTTTAAAACTTAAGTATAAAACTGTTTTGGTTTTGAAATAAATATGATTCCTCTTTTCCACCAACACCAACATCATTATTTTTATGACGTCAAAGGGCGGCAAATTATGATTCCGCCCCGGGCGACGATGAGCCACGCTACGCCACTGGTCAGGGTACAATGTATATCTGGTTTGTATGTTCAAATGTGATGTGTGCTTGACTTCCGAATCTGACAATGAATATTTTTTTCTTAATGTTTTTATTTAAAAAATAAATAAATGCTAAGGTGCCCGCTTTTTCCACAAGTTTGTTTTTTTATATATATTTTTTAATTTAACATCTACGTGAATTTTGAAAATACAGTAAAAACTGTGTTAAAAAATAACAACGTTTTCGACAAATTTATTTTCCTTGTAATATGATGTAGAATCATCCCCTTTCAGGAATTACCACTAATTTATGAACACCGTTTGATATTGATGTGAAAAATATTCACTTCAATCGTTTTCCCTTTCAACTAGCTACAACCATCTTGGCGTTGCCATTTAAAACTATTGAAACAATCGCAGCGCTCGCCATTTTTGTATACTTTATTTTGACAATTTGTACATATTAGATGAAAAAAAAAACTTCACAAAGTTGAGATGCTATTGAGAATCATGTGCTAAAGGTATATTTTTGATAGGTAATACTGCCAAATCAATCGATATTTACAGTGCATTAAAGGTGAAGAAAACTTCACCCCGAAGCAGTAGTATCTTAGCATCCAGATAGCGTTTCCATACACAGTGGGCTATTTTCACAAAAGGAAAAAGATAACGATAGCAGCAGGGACCGTTATGTTTTTCTTTTCTGTGTCCTTTCGGTTTCATGTTACATTTTGAGAGTTGTTAATATTATCTTCAATGATTAAAAATATATTACAATAGGGTTTATAAGCTTCAATAAATTATTAAAAAAATAATGAATATTTTCATTCATTTTTATTGATTTTAAAAACGTTCTAAAACCGCACATTCCTAAACGGTATTCCTAGACCACAGCGTCATTATAACGTAGAAAATGCTACTGGCTGGTAAGACGGCTGTCACCTATGTTGGCCGGTGTGACGCCAACAACGGCATATGCACAAAAAATACTAACATGTCGTTTTGGCGCTAAATCAAAAGCTGTAAATTATAAATCTTTATAGAAAATTTATTCGTCAACATAAAAATATAATTAAAATACCGACAATAAATGCAGATAAAAACTTTTATTTTTTATCATTGAAGATAATATTAACAACTCCCAAATCGAAACACGAAACCGAAAAGACACAAAATAAAAAGGTAACGATAGCAGCTGGGATTCGAACCAAGGACCTCATGGTCTATTCGGAATCAGCGCTCTATGCCAAATATACAAATCTGTACCAAGGGATGGATTGGGGTAGCCTTAGTTCAGTTGGCATAGAGCGCAGGTACCGGATAGACCACGATGTTCTGGGTTCGAATCCCTGCTGTTACCATAATCTTTTTATTTTCTGTGTCTTTTCAGTTTCATGTTTCATTTTGAGAGTTGTTAATAATATCTTCAACGATTAAAAATATATTACAATGAGTTTTATAAGCTTTAATAAGTTATTAAAAAAACAAACATTTATCTATGTAGGTATTAGATTTTCTTTCTTATATATGTTAAAAAAATATTGGGCCTGAACTGTTATCATTATCAATTAATTTAGTTGTGTTTATAATGTATGCACTTTAGATAAATCTGTTACATTATGTGTTCACAGTAGTTCTCGCATTATCTTCGTACTGAACTAAGTTGGGTGACCTAGAATATTTATCTTGCCATTGACCGATACCAATAATTTATAATAAATAGGTCACTATTATTTAATAAACAAACAGGTTTTTATTTTTGCAGGTTGCTCTTAATATACTAGAGGTTAGCCCGTTCTAAGACCTTATCAGAAATAAAAGTTTCACAACATTTTAATATGTGCTTTTCCATGTATTGTAAGAGACACGTTTATTTTCTTTGAAATGTTTCCTATTAGAAAGCGGTAGATACAAAGATGGGCTCGGTGGTGATGCAATAATAAGTTTTCTTTTTATTTTATAATTTTGTCCTTCCCGGAATGAATTTTTTTCTCATTTAACTCATTGGGAATAATATGTTGTAAGCAATGTAACTTTTTTGTTATCTACTATATAAAGATGAATGTCCTGGGCGGTCGGTGAATGTGCATACGAATTTGCAGTTTTTTTCGGAGCTTGATGAAATTTCACATACTTGACTTTCGAAACAAGAGGAAGGTCACTGCTTACATGAGATGTCGAAAAACTACCCCCTTCTATCTTTCCCATCCCTTATATCAGAATGTTGGTACTTCTTGATTAGATTTTACATAGAGGAGGTGTAGGGGTAGGGGTAGGGGTACGGGTAAGGGTAACACATCACAACCTTGAAAATTCACTTTAAACCATTCATAACCACGGGCAATGCCGAGTACTTCACCTATTATTATCTATAACTAAAAAAAACAGTTATTCTCAAAACAATATGCTCTTCTCATTTTCCGACTCGTACTCGGTTCACTTGATCGTGACGTGTTTCCTGTGCAGTCCCCGAGTCGTCAATGTTGGTGGATTACAGGGACGTGCCATACTTTTCAATGTGGAATTTCGCATTTTATTCCGAAAACAGTATTTTGTTTTAATTTAATTAAAAGTAATATCTTATCCGTAACGTTATTTATCGGCCACTAAAATATTCATTGTTATGTCATTACTGTCGAAAAGATTGAAGCCTACCCTTGGTCATAAAGCGGATAATTAGAATTAACTTATTGAAGCATTACACTTCATTGCAATATTAATTATTAAAAATAACATCAATAATTATCAATGAAAAGAGACATACATTAAAATGCTTAATAGAATAGGTCTAAAAGATGGCCCGTAAAAAAATATTTTAGGTATTTTCTGGAAACCATCTATAGGCGTTATCATGCTCGGTCAGAACTTTGTGCTCTCACACAAAAATTACAGCCAATATATGGGGAATAATTGATAAATAATTTCAATGATTCTCAAGGAAAGTATGAGATTGATAGAAATGACGGAATTCAACAAGGTCTCTGTAGCTCAATTGGTAGAGGCGCAAGTCCCGGAGAGATTAGGTATTCCGAGTTCGAGTCTCAGTCGCGACCGTATCTTTATATTTTTGTGTCTTCTTCTGTTTCGTGTTTTCATTGCGAGTTATTGATGTTATATTCAATAATTAATCATTATTTGACTGTAAAATTGGGACAACCCAAATAAAATGTGGTGACACGCCACTGATACACTATACTTGCATTACGTTAATTTAATATATTACGTAGCATTCTACAGAATGAAATATGTTAAACTCATGCAATGTAATTTGACTTTTATATTATGTAGGACAACGACAGCCCCCGGCAACTTTCATATAAGCGTTAGTGCAAATTATATCACGGGCCATTATGACACGTTCGGTTTGACGTATTACCGAAGTCATCTATCAGAGGTCGTTAGAAACACGAATCTACATCAGGTATGGGCAACAATTTAATTAAAAGAAACAAAAATGTTTAACGCCTTCGTAACGTACGTATAATTTTGAGGATATATTAAAACATTGTTTAATTTTGTTTTTTTTTTTTGTAAACATTGAATGATTTGTTATTTAAGCGGAATACAGCCTTAGAGACCTAATGTTCATTCAATTGAAAGTAGAAGTAACTTCTAAAGCTAAAGTATTGAAAAAAAAACAACAATTTTATTTTTCAATCGTTAAATATGTTTTATAACTGGCAATTTTATTTCAGGAAGGATTAAGTTGTTTTCATATATTTAGTAAAAATAAATAAAAATTAAAGTAGGGTTTTTCGGGTACCGAGATACATTCCTCAAACGGGATAAGAATTTAAATTCCATAAATTGAAAAGCAAATCAAAACTTTATTTAACTATACCAAAATATGTATTTTACGAAATTTCTTTTTATACTTACGCTTTCCAAATGATTGATTTATATCATAGAAAAGTGATACACAACCCGCGGCCCGCGAGCCTATTTCGTATGTCCTATATTGATATTTTGATTGGGTTTCGTTCTATAGGGTGTTACGTAACGAATTCCCCACAATTTAAAATGAGAATCTAGACTCTTGTTAAAAAGCACCTAGCTCCTTGTTAAAGAATCCGCGAGTTTATTTATGGTTCCGGGCTCCGCGACCGGAGTGACAATTCCTCCCATCATCAGTGTCGCGCGGCTTGCCACAGAACCACTGGAGCACACTTCCGCCCGTCATCCGGCGCAGGCTTGCCGCCGAGCAACGGCCATTGGGCCCGCCGGAACCATACTGGCATTGGAATTGTGAGGTTGGGTGTTAAGGGCAGAACTAATTGCCGTTGGCAAAAAGCCGCTACGCGTGGGTGAGCGTCATCTCGCTCACCACGCATTTGGACATTGTAAACACCTTGTCCTTGTATAAATCTAACTAGTAAAGTCAGTGACGAGTGATAACTCGCTGTGTCCTGCTGGATGCTGGCCGTGTGGAATTGCGTGTTCCCCGGCATCACACAATTGCGATGGAGGAACGCGAACCTGACTCCGTTGCCCATGTAAGCTGTATTTGAATCCTCTTTATCTGTGCTGTAGTTAACTGTGTTTTAGAATAACATGCCCGACTCTAGATTGACGAGAGAGAGAGAGAGGGATATTTGAACCTTTAGATAGGATGTGTACTGCCAATTGTTAGTGTATAATCCCTACATGTACAAACTGTGATTGCCTTCCCGTAAATAAACCCTGGCTAGAAGACGCATATCTTTTCATTTGGTAGTTCGAGTAGCTTTTCCCTGATGCAGATATGAAGCCGCCCGCCGACTCACAACCTTGCAGAAAAGAGATTACATGTTCCGCCTACTGAGCTACCCAAGTAAGCCCGGAGTCAGGCGCCCCTCGTCTGGCCGCAAGGTAAATCATAACCTAACCTTTCATAACATGTAATCTCAACACTGCCGCCCTAGAGTGGGGCTTGTCCTTTTACAATGGCGCTCCAACGTGCTTTCCCATCTTTTACACTGGCGCCCCTCGTGGATGGTACCAGGGCTTTTACACTGATGCTGCATCGTGTGGCCACATCCCCTACTTTTACAAGGGATACACGATGAAAACGTAGTTAAGGAAGTGAGTTTTGATATTTCTTGCTTAATAGCAATTACAAACATATGAAAGGGTATCGCGACAAACCTATTTGCCTTCAATATGTAGATTCACCCTGTCAAAATTATAAGCATTTTTATTCATAGTATTTTTTCAAATTTCAGATTAATAAAAATCGACATCATTTTTAATGCATCCTCTGGTTGCTTTATTAAATGGTTACTGTTATACAAATACAAAAAGTTACCCGACTAAATTTTATAAGAAAAACTTGACTAACGGATTACATATTCTTTTTTTTTTAAATTAATTAATTTTCCTATGGTATCTAATGATTTAACATTAAATTATTGTGATAATATGTGTGATATTGTAGGAAGGTACCTAATTACGTACTTGGGACGTTTGCACGATATTAAAAAAAAATCTTCACTAGTGACCCCACCAACTGCAAAGTTAAGCATGTCGAGCTATAGGTACCCTACCCCCTGCGGCCCGCGGCAATTTTGAAAACGGATAAATCGGTCCTACGACTAAAAAGGTCGTGCGTCCCTGCTATAGAATAACTTGTTTGGTTGTATTCTCCATTGAAAGGTTTTAATACACTATTCATATTGTTTGTGTATATACCAAGTATTTTGAGGTGGGTGCTACCAAAAAAAAAGTTGTCCCACCCTGCATCAATAATATATCTTCTACCAGTGGTGTGTAGTAGCGACGAGTCGTTCATGAACGAGCCGTTCATTTATCCCGGCTCATTCAGATGAGCCGTGAGCGTAGGACTCCTGGTAAACCTTACCACGCTCAGTTGAACTGTGACTCTTTTTGACAAACCTTGTATTTATCTAAAAAGATAAACGTATCTTAGACGTTCGATTGTATTCTTATGCTTTTCTACGATGACGCATCATTAAATAGAGACTTTTAAATTTCTAATTTGTTTACATAAAATCATCGCATACGTGTCTAATTTCCACAGGGCTAAATTATACCCACGATCGACCCTGGGACTTGCAATTAATATTTGGCGCCTTGACACATCTTAGAGCTGTTGTTTTCAAGAGTTCACCCATTCTTGTGTAGAGATAAGAATAATTACCGCATTTATATGTGTGTAGGCACTGTACAGTACATGAACGGCGTCTGACAGTCTGGCATCTGAACCTTCTGTACCTAAACCAATACGCTGGAATCTGGGAGCCGTAAGAGCTGGGAATCGTATGAGCTCGTGGACTTGGAGTCGGCTCTTAATATGTGCCGGCTCTTAAATGAGCTGTTGTTAAATTGAGTCGTACTTTTGAGTAGTACGAAAATATTGAGCTGATACCATGATTCCCACTTTTAACAAAATGCTAGTGTGCAGTAACTTTTCACTTCTAAAGTTCCAAGTTTCTGAAAAGCAAAGGTTGAAATTTGTATTATATTTTTTTGTATTTCTTATGCATTTACTATGCAAGAATTTCTAAACATTTTGTTTTGAAGAGTACATGTAGATACACTGTGAAGTAAACTCTTGTAAACAAATTATGTTTTCATTTCTCAACTGATTGTAGGGACGCAACTAAATATCTAAATACCTAATGTTTTCATATTTTTCTTTCTCGTATGAAATGTGATTCAAATTTAAACGCGAAAAAGCCGATTGATTTCTCTGAAAAAAGTGTTTTGGAAAATATCGATGTATCAAAATTGTGACACTGGATTTGTAAAATGTACGTTACATTTGAAATTTGAATTTCATCGATCCAATTAAGTATAGTGAAACAATTGCCATTCTCGGTAACAGGCAATTACTTGATAACGGTCATTATCCATCATTACTAAATTTATATGGCTTTGCGTAACTGACGTGAAATATTTCATACAAATAATACGAAAATATTTACTTTTGTATCGTAGAAAAATCACGAATAAATTATTAAAGATCTACGTATCTACAGTAATGACCTAATACAACCTATATTATGCGTTTACCGTACAGAATATCCAAAATAGCTAGGTATCTTTAAAAAATATGTTTTATTAATTTCACAGACAGGTAATTTTTGTAATGTAGAATAATGGTGCGGCTTCACTGAGTGCTCTACCCGTATTGATGCCCCCATTATATAGTTAGATTAGACAGATTTCATCATCAGTGTCTTCATAACATAATCTTAACTATAATCGCGACGTTCACCAACATAATACACGACAACACCAGAAACTACACATATCAAAAATACAGACTGAAATCATTGGAATATATAGCTTACACGAGCTATAACAAGTTGCCTGAGGAATTGAGATAAGTGTGCGCTTCGAACAAATCTCGAAATGATGTTCTGAAATCTTATTTTTTAAATTGCTATTTGGAAAACCATTTATCATAGATGTTAACTGTTCTGATAGCCGTCACTAAGCTTTGCAGATTTTGATGTAGGTATATTTCTCTCTTGTAAAACGTTGTTATGTATTTCTATTGCATCTGTATGTTTGGAGCCTGTACATGTATTTATGTTATTTTCCTATTGTTTATGTATATATTTTATTGTTTTTATATATTCATTTACATATTTGCCTTGAAAACTTTGTTAAACTCAATATTATGTAGCAAAAATGAACAGTCCCAAAATGAGTTGAATTGGTAACTCATTGGAATGCAACATTGTTGTATTTCTTTAAGAGGAACGGCTGCGCGGCTTGTTTCATACAAAACTTTATTTTGGATTTGAGGCCAAAATACTAACCCAAATCTAATGATATTTATTTTCATCAAAGGGTATGGCAAATATCTAGTACGGATTAGAAGTACTATTATAAGTTATGAAGAACTTGTTTAAAATGTACCTAACTACTAAATACGGAAATATCAGAACATCTAACGTGTACACAGCAAATGCTTGTCTATTTAAATAGAACTAGCTGAAGTACCCGGCGCTGCCGGGTTACGAATGACTTGGAGTTAAGTTTTGAGGTTATGATGTGCTACCTCTACCCTGTAATTTTCAACTTATTTTGAACTTAAGTGTGCAAAATTTCATCAAGAAGCACCAAAGTTCTGTTTTAACTTTTGGAACGCCGAGCTCTCGCGATTTAACACTTCCGTAGTGTGCCGTGGGTACGTTTTGAGTCTATTTTCGTGATAACTTACTTGTTTTTGCAAAATGATGTTTTTGTAAAGTATATCGTCTTACCAGATGATCTGTTTGTATATATATATTAGAAACACTAGATCTCATAGTCCAAAACACATACAACAACCATAAACACAACATTTGGGCAAAAAAACTTCTTATACTATGGTACTAAACTATATAACAAAATCCCCCTATCCTTTAAAAATCACAACGACCATAATAAATTTAAAAATCAAATAAAATACTGGATACGTTACATAGGGAGATCTGAAATAGAAAACATATTAACACCAAATATAGTCTAACACCGAAACCGCTCAACTGCACTTGAAACACCTAACCTAAGAATTATTTTTTATTTTTTTCATCAAGCACATCAATTTAATATAATGTAATATAATATTTTGTAAATGAAATCCTCAGGGTGGGAAATCCCAGCCAGGATATCATTATTTGTTATTGTGTATCAAAAAAATAAGGTAATAAAACATTATTATTATATATCATAAGTGGTTTCTTCAGAATAGGTATTTATATTCAGAGGAATCATTTTTTGACATACCAATCGGATACGCCGGCATTCAACAGATACAATTTGGGTAATGGGTAATTTTAGGGCACTAAAAGTTAAGGAGTGGGAATAGTGGTGTGCATTGCTCTATGACCAGAGGTAGGCCGGGTGTAGTTTTTCAAGTTTGTGTATGAAATATGTATTGAATATTTGAAAATGGAAGCTAGGAAAAAAACTGTAGAATTGAATAACAAACAAACCCACCTACCCACAGACACTCTCCTTTATATATATGTAGATAGATATAGAAACAACGAATTTGCTTCCGCAGAATTTTAAATTATAACGTTTCACTTTCACGCACTTGGGAAGTTGGGCAAGATTCGGTCGCTGTTTAGTTTTCATTGCGGAAGGTAAGCGTGTTGAAAACATAATTGCTAATTATTCTGCTAGTGTAATTGCCTGCAAATAAACGTACTAAAATGTGTCTGTAAAGAGTAAAGGCGATGCTATGAAGATAAGGTTTATTTATTATGTTGATTGCGGGTCTAAATCATGTTTTTGATCTTATTTGATCATGGTCATGGTAACTTTATTAATTAAAATATGTCATTTCAGTTCGGGGTTGGTGATTGCGTAAGTGCTCCACTACAAAGCATCGGAGTAGTGTCTATTTTTTATGTGCATGCCGAGTCAGTGGGATTACGGCATCCCCAATAATTGGGTTATGTTGTAATGCGGAAGGTTGTGGGAGAGGAGGAAAACAAGGAGAGGATAGATGGGAAGAAACTGGCTACTATTACGTCGATAGATCTTACAATATTTGAAGTTTTCGATGGTGTTAAGACTGAGAAGGTTAGGTTGGTAGCAGTGGTGTGCATTGCTCTTTAACCAAGTATACTTTAGAACGTCTTAGATTTACAAATAAATGATAAAGAAAACGCTTTACAAAAAAATTGTATTTTTTTAAATATTATTTTTTCCTTTGTATTCGTTTTTCTTGGGGTAGGCACAACTTTTCAGCCTTTATGAACTGCACTCCTCTGGTTGGTAGGTACATAACTTTATATATATATTAAATATATCAATATTTGAAAAAAAAAATTACGATCACCTTCATTCACTCTTTTGCAATTATCAATTGCTGTATTGTGTGCCCTCTGAATTCATCCAACGAAAATTGAAAGAAAACATTTTCAGAAAACTCAACCACCTTCACCTTCAAAAGATTTCGCAAACTTTCCTAAATAATAATGAAATAATAATACAAACCTAACTATAAACTGTCAAACCACTGAAGAGTTAAACTTATAGAAGTGTGTTGTGGGCGTGCCTGTGTGCCCAAAGTACGGCCAATCTTCTATTCGGGCGATTGACCACACATTTTCAAATATCGGAAAACTTTCTTGAACCGATGATCAATTTTATTAGCTTGCCTGGGGCTCAGGGACCTGATTCCAGTACTTTTAAAGAATAAGGCATTGTCCTTATCCTTAGGGTTAAATACATTTTGCTTAACTGCGATGACAGTCGATGACAATATATTTTTAAAGGAGTTTGTGGTTTAATTATGTATTTGATTATACTCCCATCTGGTCTTTGACATGGATTTTTATAACAGAATATATAATAATGAGCAATCTAGAATTATAAGTAAATATACTTTTGAAACCATAAAGTAATGTCAAACAATATTTTTAAAACATTTAACAGTAACATAAAATAGAAAACTAAAACAATAATATGACACACATTGAATTAAAGCTACATTGCCCACGCTACAATAAGTAATTGTAGGATTCTAATATATTCAAATTTTTGATAAACTTTCGAAAGGGAACCAGTTCCAAAAATAAATATTTCAGAGAAATATTACCTACCGGTTCCAGTGACAGCAAAGGAACCGGCTCCAAGTAATCGGGACAGCAATGTCGACCATCTCTAAACCTTTCTTTCCGAGATATTTATCTGAATTGTTCAAATATCAAATCACTTGGCGTAGAAAAAAATTTGCCTAATCACTATGAGTACTAAAACAAACTAGTACCACTAAAGTCATTTTCGGAGTGAACAAACTTGGGCTTTAAGGCATTGAGATAAACTAAACAATTCAAGCAATTACACAGCCTTCAGATTTTATAATACTAAAAGATAAAGAAATGGCTATTATTGTCAACAGAGGAAGCGGATTTACGTTCCAATGCGTATTTAGCAAGGTAAAGATACTGAGTACTATTGGTACCAGTGTGCAGTTAGTAAATATTATAAAAATTAGAAGGCCAGTAGCGTATTACGATTATTTTCTATTTTCACTATTTTCCAGAAAATTTTTATTAAAATAAAAATTAAAAATTAGACATACATTTTGTGCTATAAAAATACAAACTGCCCCAAAAAATAGTAGAAATTTTTTAATAAAAAGTCGCGGCATGCCACTGGTGGATATTTATATATTTACGTATTATTATTCTCGTACACACATTACTAGAGAAGAAAAAAATAGTCAATGATGTTGTTTTTAATTTCCATCGTTTTCTTTCTACTCATTATAATGTTAAGCTAAAGATATAATTTCTGCACAGCGTAAACCATGATTTAAAATAAAGAGTTACACGTAGGTACTTCTGGCATGCAGTCTATAAATGTTGAAAAGTTGTGCCTACCATAGGATAAAAAAAACGAACCATAAAGAAAAATTAAAAAGGTAAGAGAATAATTTAAACTTACGCTTATTTATTCAGTTGTCCATAACAATCAGCAAAGATAATAAAATGACATTATCAAATATTCAATGAACAATTCATACCCGAACTTGAAAATCTACGCACAGCCTACCTTGAGTCATAGAGCAATGCACGCCACTTGTAGGTACTTACCGTTAAGTGAACGTATGGTGTGGTACATTTTGCCTAAAAAAATCTCAACTATGTTTACCTTTTAGAAATAATGTTTATCTGTTTTTCCTGTTCATGGGAAGTCTGTTTTGAAAAACCATATCGCCCTTTTTTTAAACGACATTATTTAAAGTGATATTTTTTTCTTCGCATACTTAATTTTCTACTTGTTCGTAGTTTGTGGAATCACTTACTTTTTTATTGATTAAAATGTCCGCCTTAATTGATATAAAAATGACTTAAACATTTTCTGTTATAAAATGTTTTTTAAGTCATAAAATCACTTTCGGATGAAGAAACTACATAGGTACATGTTTCAACAAAACTCTATAACATCACTCCCCCAGATATAAAACAAATAGAAAGGCATAACGAGTCCAAGTCAAGAATTAAAGTCTGGCTGAAAGAGGTCAATGAAACAACCTCAAAAACAGCACTAAAAACGACACAGAAAACGCACCTAATTAGATGACATCAAATTAAATAACTTTAGTCCCACTCAGCACAGGACCCCCTAGTGAGAAGGACTAAAATAAAACACAAAAATATTTAGTTTAAAAAATACAATAAAGAATATACAATTTCGTATTTGTATTTTAAACTGATTTTCTTTAAACATTTGTATACTTACGAAATATTTTTTAAATTTTTATAGGCTTATTTATGTAGCCACTAACAAAAAATTTAAAAGGTATTTTGGTGTATAAAAAGTTCAATACCCAGAACTTTCTGTCGTGACAATGATGCGTGATTATATTTCTAGCACGTCACAAGCCACAATGATGAGTTATCGATTGGTATATCATAAAAGAAACAATATATGATATCAATGGTTAGTAACTAGGGCGGCAGGTATATATTATGACTTCAATACAAAAGAAAAATCGATAGGGTGGCATCAGCAGTTATTAATAAGGGATGGAACGTAAATAATAATAAAAAAATTACACAATTTTAACGAAAATGATTTGTACGATTCAGTGAGCAGGTACTTTTAAAATCTATTTGTATTATGTAACTTTTTTGATTTGCAATATCATATTTATTTAATTCAAAGTGACACTTCCAGAGGTTCCCAACTTTATGACGATGCGACCCGTTGTTGAAAATAACTTTAGTGACCCTCCTAACTTTAATTTACAGACTGAGGGAGGAATATTTTATTGATGATATTTTGCCAAAATGTTGCTTAAAATACAGTACAATTTCCGTAATACCTAGCGTCGTAGGTAAATTATTTTAAGTAGCGTTTTAGCAAATACATTCGTTGGGAAATACATTCTGAATACATTCATATTCACTCAATAATGGAACATTAGTAGAGGTAGCTAAGCGATTTGAAAAAATAAACAAAAATGCTTATAGTACTAGTGGCGTGTAGTTCAGAGAGGCTGAATAGCTGTGCCTACCTAGAAAAAACCGAACGAAAATTAAAAGAAAATAAAAATGCAACGACTTTACGATCAAAACACTTTTTTTGTCGAGGATTTTTAGTTTTTTTAGTTAATTTTTTTATTTCACCCCAACAATCAATGGAAGATGAAAGTAAAATGGCCGTTTTCAAATATTCAATGCACAATATTCATATCCGAACTTAAAAAAAAACTACACACAGCCCGCCTACCTCTGATCATAGAGCAATGCACGCCACTGGTATGTATCTACCCACCTATTTATGTAACACTTCGAGTTGTAAGCAAAAGGTTCTCTAATTTTAAAAACCATTTTTATACATTTGGTGGTATTTTTTTAAAAATATTTAAAACAGATTACTTAAGTTTATTGTTCGTAGTTTAAAAAAACATGTATGCAGAAAAATATACTCAATTACCTAAGCCTGTGAAATACGATACATGAGCCTCAGGACAAAAGTTCAAAAAAATTCTATTCTCACAGGTTGGGTGCCTCTGGTATAGAGTGTAGGATACCTATGTATGATATAGATAGGTACCAAACAATGTGATTAGATTTGTGTGAATGTCTAAACCTTTTAATATTAGTCGCGTTATTTTAATAATTAACTAGTACTTAAAATTGAACTTAAAATTGAACTTAAAATTGAACTCCCCCCTATATTCCATGACTTCTAATTCTCAATTCCCCCCAAATAAAAAAAAATATTTGCAAAATATATTTATAAAAATTTAATTAATTTTGGTTATTAAAAACACATAAATTTAAGCTTTAATTTATTTGCTTTAATTTTATTTGCCCGAATATTATATCCTGTTTAAAAGTAACTAATTTTAAGAACCGATTAAACATAGCCAAGATCGCTCTTAATGGGTGAAAGCCAGAAAATTACAAAAAAAACTAGTATACATAACACATGGAGACCTAACGATGTATTCAATGGCGGTTCGTGACTTTTCGAGTGAGCTAGAGTGCTAAGGTTGAAAAATACGACGTTATTGATGTTGTTGAAGCTGAAAAAAATTTTTTTTTTTCAAAATTTCAATTTTTTGTATGAAGATTTAGAAGGTATGTGGAACAGTGCCCTACCAATCATAGCACTCTAGCTCACTCAAAAGTCACGGGCCGCCACTGGATGTATTGTTATTTAGATCTATGATCCGTATTTCATCAGTACCTGTCTACCTATATTGCATTTAATAATGGAATATCTTCATTGATTGAACTTTAACATCCTCACGTTTATAAATATTTGAACACGGTTTTCAGTGTTATCAGATCAGGTTTTTATAAACATTTAAACACGGTTATCAGTGTTTTCACAGCAGGTATAAATATGTAGTTATATGTCATTAGGTGTTTAATTCAGTGTTTAGTATAAGTTGTTACTTATTAGTTGAAAAGGTAGTTAGCAGGGGTCATTTGACTAATTGAGGTGATTTTTCACGTAAACGGCGTCATGTAAATAATCAATTGAACAAATTAATAGCAAATATCATTAAAAATATATATATATATATTTACTTACTTTTCTTGATTCTTCATTGATGCAGTATTTCCCATATTGATCACCTGTTTAATAGATATTGTGTTTTAAAACCTTTTACTTGAAATAATATAAAAAAGCGGAAAAAAATATTAAGTAATTGGAGAATTTCAACAGAAAAATGTATTATAATTTCTAAAGTAAAAAAAAAACACGCACTTTAGCACGTATTTTTTAATATTTTACGAATTTCAAGGGTAAAAATACTCTCAAATGAGTTTTTAGAAATGCATTGCTTTCGTATTAATAGATTAAAGTACACAGAAAAAAAACAACAAAGTAAGAAAAAGAAATCGAAATATGATACAGAAAAGTATTTTCTATGTTTCGTAAGTAGGTTCCTGTAAATACCGTTCATGGGCTATGTATATGTATTAACAAAAAGTTGGTACTTAGTAGGAAGACAAATTTAATAGTAATAAATAAAAAAAAATAAAAAAAACATTATTATAACGTAACTACATAATATATACACGAGATAGCGTGTATTAACCATACTACTATTTACGATACCTTAGCCTTGATTATAAAAAAAACGATTTCACTTTAACACATCAATTATTAGCAGATGAAACTTCTAAAAAATAATATATGAATAGGTACTACACAAAACCCCTATCTTTATAAAATTGAACGCACAAATAAAAATAAAAGTGTTCTTTAGAAACCCGGGTATTCCGTTACTATCCAGTTAAAGTTACCGCAATTTTAACTGTCACTTTCGAGATTAAATCATTACCGGAACGTCAGTGGCGTCACTGCTCGTTTCTGAGGTCCAAACAACACTGAGCCTCGTACTCTGACTCTTTACTGCGAAATAATTGTTTGGTACACATGAGCGCCTTACTACGAGTACCCATCGTAAAAAATCTGACGAAATCACAATATAAACGTTTATGACTGACGAATATAAAATAACACGTAAAACATGTATGTGAAGGAAGTAATATAAAATAATTTATGATAAAATTGCAACGAAAGAAACGTGTACGCCCACTCCATTCAACATTCCTTCTCTTCTGAGCCTGAACTCGACTCGCATTTTACACATTATTTTGAAGTTTTCCTATTTAAATAATAAACAATATATAAAATCGCCTCCCCTTTCTCCACCCATTGAAACTATGATCAAGGGAGGTCCTTGAAGGGTGAATGTCACAAACATTAAAACAAAAATGTAAGCATCTAAAAACAAATCTTTATTCAGCACAAGATTTCTAACTGCTCGGAGTCAGTGACACTATGGCATCTCCTATTAACTTCTACTGCGCCGGAATTGCCCATCGAAAGCAAATTTGGTATCCGTTGAACGCCGGCGTATCCGATCGGCAATGTCAAAAAATCGTTTCTCTGAATATAAGAAACCACTTATACAATTATCTGGTAAGACGGAACAAATAACAAAAACATCATTTTGCGAAAAACATGTAAGTTCTTGCGAAAATAGACTCAAATTTACCTTCGGCGCACTACGGAAGTATTAGATCGCGGGCGCTCGTCGTTGGAAATTTTGGGAGGCTGAGTGAGGTGGGGAAGGGAAGGATACGATAAAAGGAAGGTTTGGGATTCAGTTATACACGGCTATTTATAATAGAGATGCAACGTTTTGATTCTGGATTGTGTTATTTTACCAGGGCGATCCTGTTAATATTTTCTAATGAATTTCGGCCGCCAAAGTCAAGAAAATTTGATTTGTATTAAAAAAAATATTCTTTTTTAATTCGATCAACAATTTTACCGTATGAAAAGTACATATATATTCTATTTACTTAAATGTATTTTTATTGCACTAAGCATACGAGTTTTTCGAGATTGAGAGACCTTCATCCAATAGCGCATTGATGACGGCAGCTAATAATAGCGGTGGCAGTGACATAATAATATTGCTATTTGTAATAAACGTACAATATATTTATTATGACTGTATCACAGTAGGCACCCGTTAATGTGGTCAAGCTTTGTTCCGACTGATTTGAGCAGATTAAGCGGCGACTATATTATCCGTATCGTCTGACGCTGATTTCCCCCATATTCCTTTACGGTGTGGAAACATGTACACTCAGAGCCAGCGAAAGGAAGCGGATAGACGTCCTTGAAATGTGGTGCTGGAGAAAAATGCTGAGGATTCCATAACAAGCTAGCCGCACAAATATATCTCTGTCTGCCTACAGCGTATCCTCAGATTCTTTGGACGTGTTGCTCGCCAAATCGAGGACTCCAACCTGTAGAAGCTCATGGTCACTGGAAAAGTGGAAGATAGGAGAATCAGAGGAAGGTCACCGATGCATTGGAGTAACCAAATTTTACAGGTGTCCGGAACATCGGTGTCCGGAGCTCTCCACGCAGCTCAGGATCGCGAGGAGTGGAAGAGCCTTGTATACGAGGGAGATTGAAGTGGGGGTCACGATCTTCAGAAATGAGGAAGTGACCCAAGAAGAAGAAGATATTATGCGTAAATCATACTTTGAAATTGCAAAAGTAAATATGTGCCTACATTTAACATATCGTTCCGCCAGAGGTAAAAGTCACTATGTGTCATATAACTAGTATGGCACTTTTTGTTTATCTAACGGGACGATTGTTTCCTCGGAGGTTTTGAGAATTATGCGTAGTTAGTAAATAACGTGTGGATTTATGAATACATAAAAATAGTTTTTTTTTTAAATATTAACAAATTAATAATTTTTGGTAAATTTAGAGAAATCGGCTAGTTTTCAAGTCTCGAACATGAAATCAACAACTTCATAGGAGGAAAAATTATTTGGTCTTCGGTAAAATGTGAAAATATTAATTGAATCTCCTCATAGCATAAATATTTTTGTTGGTAGAAATTTTTTTTAACTTGTACCTCATAGTACACACCATCACTTTCCCGTACCATTGAACATTAAAGGATGGGGTGCAGGCCAGGCGTTTAGTGGACTTGCCTAAAGCTCTATCCAGTAGGGATACCTCTTTTTTTTAATTGGATCATTGAATTTTACCGTCACTGGAAGCCAAAATTCATCTACATTTTTTACTCCTATAATCTCAAGAATTGCCGAATTCCTCGTTAAAGTCTGTTGGGTTCATTCTTTACAATCTATATATTAAAAAAAAGAAATCCAAATACCTACCAACTACCATCCCAGTAAGCGGAAGAGGTTGCTTGTGTCGTAATGGAGGAGCCAGCCGAGGAATTGAACTCACGACGCCTCGGTGGGACCCAGACCCGATACTAACTCAGCCACTGACCGGTCATTTACCTACACCTTGGTTGCCCATAATTGGATATTTTCACTTTATTTTTTTTTTATTACAATTATTTATTACAATCTTTTAAATTACATCATTACACATTTAATATAAAATGCACAATTCTTGATTTGGCGACAAAACGACACGTGTATTTTTGTTCGCCAATATGACGTTGTTGACGTCATGCAAGCCAACGCCGATGACAGTTCTTGCCAGCCAGTAGCGTATTCTAGATCATAATGAAGTTGTGGCGAATTCGAACCGTTTTTAATCAATAATTATCAATGAAAATATTATAATTACACATTTTTAGTGTTATGATCACAATCAGAAAAATAAATTATATCTTCCGTACGTTTTTAACTGTATCCATAGTTTTTGAAAATACCCCATTAATTCTTTCCGTTACACGAAAAATGATCAAAAAGCGGCAGACTCTATAAAACAGTGATCACATAAACCGTTGACAACTTTACTGTGAGATTTTTTTACTCACATAACGCAAATTAAACATTTCCCACTACATGTTTCCGCTTCTACAATTTAATTTATATTCATTTATATTTTTTGGAATAATAACCAGTGAAGCTAAATCAAAGGTATTTTGTGAAACTCATTCTATACTCGTACATTATAATCAAAAGAAATAAATTAAAATTTAATGCATTAAATGCCATTTATTAAATTCTTATTACATAATCTGAACGGTCGTAAAATGTGTGGAATGGTAAATCGGTCAGTGCCGGTACAGCTTGACAGTTATATCTTTGCAGGCGGCCAGAAGAGGGACTAAAGACGCCTTGCTTTGCGGCCCTTATAAGAACCCGGGTGGCAGGATTTAGGGAGAGGGTAAACAAGTCCGGAAATGTCATCATCATTGAATCCCGCCAGAGTCCAGATTCCAGCATAGAAGCACGATAGAGAAATATATGGAGAATGCAATAATTCATCAACGTCTATTACGTTTTCTTTTATATTCCCGTTTTTATTATATATTATCCAAGTTATTTGCATATGCTTTATGGGATGTGTGGGATTCCCACATCCCGGAATAAATAATAATAATACTTATTATTACTTGTTATTCGGCTGTCAAAGCAATGTCAATTGGGTTTTTTCAAAAATAACTGTTTTTGTTTTTATGATAAAAGCGATTCAAATGTGAAAACCTATGAAAAGTGATACGCGAAACATTATTCTCTAGATTTTGGTATCATTAGACCGTTAAGACGAGCTAATACGCGATCACAGGTGGCACTAATTCTTAATATTTTAGAAAAAAAAAACATTTTTAACACGGAATGCTTTAAATATTGAAATGAATTGTTTGTTGGCGAGCGCTCTTGCTAATATGGGATTAAAAATGGAGAATAATATTGACAAAATCTTGAATCTGAGATACGATATCGATGAAGATGATATAAATTGAACTGCTCTCATTAGCTAAGTTGGTTAAGCGGTTGCCCCGGATAGGCAGAAGTCCTGGGTTCGAGTCCCAGATGGGACTGAAATCGTTTTATTTTCTGTCATTTTTTCCGTTTGCATGTTTCATTTAGGTTATGTTAATATGAATTTCTACAATGATTAAATATTAAAATGAGGTTTCGCCGTTATTAAGTGATAAACAATATTAAGTGATAGAATTTTTTTTTTCTAAAATACCATAAGCGCGTGAGAGTTTGCTATTTTTGATTAGTTGATGTGTTTTTGAGTAGTTAATGTTGTTCAATAAATAACGATTATTTTGTAAACTCCAAACTAAACTAGAAAATTTGGATAATAATTCACTTACACTGATATCCATAACAGGGGGCAAGGGCAACTAGCAACCGACTGCAAAGTCATCGCTGTCAAGCTGTACCTAATCACTGCATTATTGGAACACTGATCTCGATTTACAACCTCTGGGTAACCTCCAACCCAGTATTATAACTGCGGAGTTAAAATGAGAAAATCTGACTCACCAAGGTCAAGAATGGTCAAGTAGAGGAATACCTGCTATACGAGTAGGTGTAAGTGAGGGGGCTCCTCTAAGAATATATTTTTGTATTCTACTATTCATAACCTTTTCATTTCCCAGTCAGCAGTCGTCTGAATCAATATTATTAGTGTGCTTGTAATTTAAAGTTTTTGTTAACCTTATTGTAAATTCTTCAGTGTTTCATTGACAGCTGATGGTAGGTATGTTTTGTTGTATATTATTTAATGTTTTTTTTTGTTGTGTGAATATTATTCTTCTTCGTATGGTGGAGGAGAATTGTTAGAAGTCATAGTGGGATGCTGAGGTTATTCAGCCAGCCATATGGAAACCATCAGAGACCCATATGGAAAATCATGCTTTACACGATCATTATATTCATACCTATGATTTCATACAGATTTTCAGATGCCATTAACCTTATAGGTGCAACCGAACGATATATCGTTCCGATACATTATTGTACTTGAGTGCCACAGAACGATATATAGCTCGAGCCATAAAATTCGTCACGCGTTAAGCACGGTTCTAAAATTATGTCACATTATTGAAAACATGTGTCTAAAAATAAAAGTAATCAAAATAAAAATAAAATATATATTCCTGGATTATCGACACTTCTCCAGCATTTTTATAAAATACATGTGGCACCTAAAGGGTTAAAGAAGAAATGATATTTGGGGACGGTACTTGATCGTTAAGAGCCTCCGTCTTCAGAATTTTTGTGTACATATTACAAACTTCCCCTGAAAACTTGAAGTTTTTACGCATTAAAGAAAATACATGTTTTTTTAAAGATAATCTCTATTCAGGTGTCTAGTTGAGAAAGTAATTATATGAAATTCCCTTGACAGAAAAAAAAACAAAGTATGCTCAGAAAAATATAAATAACACGTGTGGTTCTGTTA
Source organism: Halesus radiatus (assembly GCA_022606495.2). Taxonomy (NCBI): domain Eukaryota; kingdom Metazoa; phylum Arthropoda; class Insecta; order Trichoptera; family Limnephilidae; genus Halesus; species Halesus radiatus. The sequence continues at coordinate 27,028 of JAHDVE020009877.1, read as the reverse complement.
TTTGTCGTGTTATATATATGAAGAAAAAAAATCACGGCGTTTCTTTAAATGCTGCTTATGTCAGTAATCTTGAGATTTTTTCTGTATTCTAAATATGTCGTGTTTATATTTATATTCAATCCCTCTCGTGCGCAATAACATATCTCCTTTTCAAACAATGTTCAGCTCCCACTCGGAGGGTATTGCTTGGTAATACAACCATAGATCATATATCAGTATCTGTCACAAAATGTTTTTTTTTTTTTTTTAATATGCGAAATTCAAAATACCAAACAGAAATATACGTTCACAATCAGTAATATACACCGTCTAGTTTAACAATAACACAAATTTTAATATATTCCGAAATAAACACGCAACATTTTCGCAAAATAAGATAACTCATAAAATGATGAAAAAAAATGTTTAGGTTAGGTTAGGTTAGATTAGGTGGCTAGCGTTTTTTTTATACTTTTTTGACTTTATATCACTTTTCAAAAGTGTGCTGGATTATCATGGAACCCAAAATTAGAACAACTCCTATTTTCCATACCGAATCCATATGGAAAGATTATGGTTTTTTTTTTTTTTTATCTCGGCTTGAAAGATTTATTATCGGCAAAACCGATTTACTGAGAAAATATTTGTGATAATAGATTTTCTATTCTGTGATTCTAAATCTGTTTTCCCCGTATTAAATGGTAATGTTTTCTTATTTTTTTTATAATGACGTGAATGCTATTTAATTTATATGTGTTATATTGTTTAGGTCTTGTGAACATACTGAGAAGTGGGGAAGGAAAATTCATTAATTATTATTTATTAAATAGAGTTCTACGAATTAAACACAAAAACTACCATGTATTAATATAATGGAATTTAATTGGTTTAGAATATGTTTTTACTATTAAGTTTATACTCTTTATGTCCGGTCAGTAGCTCAGTTGGCATCGTGTCTGGGTCTCATCCAGGCGTCTTGATTCTTTGGCTGGCTAACTCCCCCATCACGACACAAGAAACATCTTCCGCTTACCGTGATGGTAGTAGGAGATTTTCAAATATTGTCAGGATATTCGAAACCAGTGAATATTTATCTTTCTTTTTAAAATTAAAAAAATAATAATAATAAATAGTCACATGCAACTTTTGAAACCCCAAAGAACCATAATTGAAAATAAACCCCCATGTCTACAAAGCCGGCACAGCATTATTCGTATGTATATACATATATCTATTACCTATCCACTAATGAGTTTCTTCCATTTTACAGATAAATGCTGCTAAAAAGGAAATCGTGTAGGAGGTGATCACATCGATAAAACTCCAAAGAACGCAAAATGTTCCATAATTTATGCTACATCCAAATATTTTAGTGTTTCCGAATCTTAATTGAATTCCCACAAAAATGAAAACGGAATTAATAAATATTTTTGAAATATTGACAATCGTCACACTTTTGGTAGCTCTCGTCATAATATGCTGGATGAAGAGTTGAGTACCTAAGTCAACAATTATGCTATGGACCAGTTCCGAATCTAGGGGGGGGGACCAAGGGGCAGGGACCCCGGGCGGCTCATCCGGGGGTGGGAGGGGAGTGGAAAACCTTGCAGCCACTAAGTACCATGGACCAATACCCAACTTTATCCACGCATATGAGCTGAGTACGAAGTCAACGATAGAGATTGCACCACAGAAATTAAATCAATCTGGAAAAGCATCAACAGACTGACTCTAAGAGTTTATGAGGACACAAAAACCCAGAAGTCAGAAAATCAGTAACACAAATAACATTATCCAAGGCTTCATTAGAAATATTCATGGATGATTTCCGAAATGAGAGCATAGTTTAGAAAGGCACTAAGTTAAGGTTGATAATATGATCTTCTTCTTGCGTCGTCGCTTCATTTTTGAGGATCGTGACCCCCTCTCCGGTTTCCCTGGTTAATTTCCTCCCCTTTTCACGGTCCTGCGCTGCATGGAAAGCCGAAAATCTGGATGCCTCTGATACTTGGTCAGTCCGACGAACCGGTGATCTTCCCTGCATTCCACTTTGACAGTGAACCGTGAGCTTCTCCGGGTTCGATTTCTTGGTTGCTTGGCGAGAGACGTATACAAATTTTCTCGGGATACATTGTAGGCGGCATGTAACACTCATGTCACTCATTTAAACTAATTTGACATGTAATCTTGATTTTAAAGTCTATAGCAGTCACCAATCCACCGAAAATGCATCGAGTGTAGATTCAAATAAACTACTGAAAGATAATATAATGGATATCTTAAATTATTACTCTTTTTATTCAGCGTGTATTATTTTCTGGTTTAATTATAAATACAAGATTTTATCTGTTATTATGACATTATTTCCAAATAAACCAAATTTAACAACAACAAAAATGTGTTTTGTGGCTAATGCACTTTCTAATTTCGCAGAATATAAGAGTACCCTTATCTCTTAAGAATACCCTTATCGAACAAACTGTTTTTTGTACCCAAAATATCATATAATATAGCCACACCCTTCCCTGCGTTCTCATTGAGTCGTTTCCTCATTGCTGAGGAACGTGACCCCCGCTCCGATTTCCCTGTTGTACAAGGTTCATCCACTCCTCGCGGTCCTGCGCTTCGTGGAGAGCTGCGGACACCAACGCTCCGGATCCCTATGATGCTTGGTCACTCCAACGCATCGGTGATCTTCCTCTGGTTCTCCAGTCTTCCAATTTCCCAGTGACCACTTACAGGTTGTCAAAATAAAGCAGACGAAAATAGAGGGCGCTACGATCGATTAAATGCAACACCAAGATGGCTGAGGAGAAAAATGATGAAACTTTAAAAAGCACTATGGTTCAAGTGAATATTTTTCTAGTTAACATCAAACGGTGCTCAGAAATTAGTGGTAGTTCCTGAAATGATATGATTCTAGATCATATTCTAAGGAATACACTTAGCGAGATAATTGTAGGTATGGAATTTTTTTTTAAATGGGCCTTCATATCAGGTAATACCACTTATCTTATTTTATTAATTTTTATTTTTATTTTAATAGATTTTAAATCAAAATAGGACTAACAGTCCATACTGTTAGCAATCATACAACAGGCTACATACTTGGCAAGATGATTCATTTTCGCGCCCAAGCTCACCTTTTCAATTTTTGTATATTCATGTACAGATTGAATAACCACGGTGACACTACGCAGCATTTGTGATGTCAAATTACTAGTAAAACTATCGTTCACCCTAACACAGGCAACGCTTCCCTCGTACAGAGACGCGATTGCCTGTGTGAGTTTCGTATTCATTCCATACTTGGACACTTGAGTACTTTCCATAACTTTTTCTTATTAACACGGTCATATGCATAGATCGACAAAAGCACAATACGCAACGAGAAAATCTGACCCATGCATCCCCTTCCACTCATAAATGCACCTTGAACATCCTATTTTTTTTTTAAATATTTTGTTTTCATTTGTACCCTTTCAATCAATATCCTACCATACAGCTTTCCAACTGAACTTAGCAGGCTAACAGCCCCGTGATTTCCACATTCCCTACGTGACCCTTTTTTGTTTGTATAGAGGCATAATCACAGCCCTTCTCCAATCTAATGGCGTGCAACCCTCCTTTAGAGAAGGGTGAGTGTTTAGACACCGGTTAAAAAGCGTGAACAACCTTTCCTTAAGTCATTTTTCTAATCTCTCTCACTTAATTTTTATACTATACACACTGATTACTCTGTAATTTTTCTCATATTTTTATACTTATTTATTAAACTATATTAATTATTATACCATACTTAAATTATCCGGTATACATATTTGATTTATTTATACCCCTTTCACATCTCTTTTTACTTAATTATTATACCTTTTTTTCTTCTCTATATACATTAGGGTGGTCCAAATTTTTTTTTTATTATTTTTCATCTGACCGCTCCGTGAATTTGTTACATGTATTCATAGTAATAATATAGTAAAATTTCAGCGAGATGGCTCAAGTAAAAAGGGGTGCTCAATCGAGTGTTGTTTTTGAAATTTTTGTGTAAAATGCTTAATTTGTACTTTTTAATATATTATAATAAAACTAATATAAAACTTTTTCCACTTAATTTTATTTGACTGTAACCAGGTTCAGCCTGTCAAGACCATCTTCAGGCTTATATACACAAATATGGGGGAGGGTAAGAGGGTGGTCTACGAGGATTTTATTCGAATATGTGGGTTTTCTTACAATTGTTACTAAGTGGTCTTTGGCTGTCTAATTTCTAATTATTTTGGTTTTTTCCAGTAGGCATAATTACCTCGGGCTTGTAGCTTTACTTCAATATTGTTTGGGAAAAAACCTTACAAGTATCATGCATTATTAATGACCTAATTTTTAGTGTTGTCAAATTGTTATTATATTTATGGTGATATAATTATTCCAGGTCATTAATAATGCATATTACTTTTAAGGTTTTTCCCAAACATTATTAAAGTAAGGCCACAAGTCCGAGGTAATTAAGCCTACTGGAAAAAACCAAAATAATTAGAAATTAGACAGCCAAAAACCACTTGGTAACAATTGTAAGAAAACCCATATATTCGAATAAAATCCTAAACTATTAAATAAATATTAAAATAAAGTACTGAAGAGTTTTATAGACAAATTTAAACACTTATTTCGTAGACTGTGAAGTGAATCAGTGTGATAAAATGTGTTCATCTACTCGAAAAAAAGACAAAGTTTTTCTACTTGGGGTTCGAGGTATTGAGCCATTGATGAGGTTTAATCAACTTCCTACTCTTCGGCAAGTTTTACTCCGTTTTTACCACACATTAAATGAATCAAAAAATGTGAAAGACTCCGCGCATATACTTATTCCAGAACTTATAAAAGTATGGAGTAAATCTAGTATTCCGACCGGACAACAAAATCATTGCATTGAAAAACTGATTAAGTTTCATAAGAACTGGTTGCTATTGAAGAAAAATCGAGGAAGAAATTCTGAAGCACAAAGAAAAAGAAAGTATTTGTTTACAAAAGAACTAGACAAAATTTTTGATATTGCCCATGGAAGCGCTTTGAATTTGACCAAAATTGCGGAAGACAGAGCGTTTCTCATCAAAGAAGAGAACGTAAGATGATAATGACCTCAATCGACAAGAAACTAGAAAAGGTCAAAGAACGCTCTCTAAAACGGAAACAAAGATCTGAAGAATTGAAAGAAATGGCTGAAATCAAGGACTCTTTCTTGCAATTACCTCCTGAGACTTGGAATGACAATGTTGATTACCTTCAAGGCAAAAGCTGCGTCACAAATTTGCGTGTTGTTAATGATACAGCGGAGAGAGGAGTTAAACTGTTTGAAGTTTACAACACGTTACTCACTAAGACTGAGGAAGAAAAGCAATTTTTACTTCACATCGTTGAACAAAACAGAAAAATCGTTTCCACTGAAACATCCAAAAAGGAGTTAACAAACATGATTTTGAAAGATTGCGACTAATATTATGTTAAGTATTACTTTGTTACAAAATTTTATTCATATTTAAATAATTTGTATACTTATTTGATTAAAATACTTGTAATATTAATAAACCTTAAATTACGTGTTTTATTTAAAATCCTGAAATTTTGTGAAAAACTTATAATTCGATGAGCACCCCCTTGTATATAAGATAAGGGGCTGAAATTTTTAACACATCATAGGAATGGTAGGTGTAACAAATCAAGGGTACGGCTACAGGTATATTTGATTATTTTTTTTACTATATAGGCCTGGACCACCTTAATATACATATATTATTATACTTTTTTTATTACATATATGTATAACTGAACATTTGTTATCTGACGTATTTCCCATCTCACTAGGTGTTAAACACCTGTTTTGAAATGGCAATTTACAAGAGTTGTTGCTCAACTAGAATGTTTAGAGATGACAAATAGATTATATTTTAGTTTTATTTTTAAATAAAATAATTTAAAGGCATAAAAGAATTTAGAAGCAGACAGGTTTATTGGACGTGATCAATAATCTTACTTTTAAATGAACTTTTGGTTTGCGTATTTCGAATGTAACTAGTTGGGAAATTAAATAGCTTAATATCATTGTATTTAAAACTGCTTAATCCATAGGAGGTTTTAGAAACCGTGATATTAAAAGATTTTACATGTGATTGTCTTAGGGCTCTAGTGCTTGTTCTTTTTTCAAACATATGGATATTTGTAAATTGATGGAGCAGGATATTTTGTGCATATATTTTTTTGAAAACATTTTGTTTCTTAAAAATAAAATGAGTACTCGTCCTTAATGAAACTTTGAGAATAACCTTCATCATTGGTTTCGGAATCTTTGCTAAAGGCTCCAGGCAAGTATTTGTGACACTACCCCAACTGATAATACCATATTCGAGAGATGATTGTACAATAGCACAGTAAACTTGTATCAGTTGTTTCCTATTCAGTATATATCTAACATTTTTAAATAAATAGATGAGTTTCTTCAATTTTGCCGTTAGTTTTGTAACACGTACATTTCATTTAAGAAGATCGTCTATGTGTATACCAAGATATTTTATATTTTCAACTCTTTTTATCGAAGGACAAGAACATGAGTTACAGCTATGCAGTTTGAAGATGTGTCGTAGTGGTAATAGCTTATTTGATATTCGAAATGTAAAAAAAATTGTGCTATCTGTATTTACTGTTAATATGTGTGCATCAACCAAATTTTTAATCATATCTAAAACATTTTCAGCCATTTTAAATACTTCATCCCCATGATTTAGCGTTAAATAGCAAAACCGTATCATCGGCAAATGTTGTGATTCGTCCACAAATTTATAAGTTGCATAAATCGTTAATGTATATTAGAAACAATAAGGGGCCTAAAATTCTACCTTGTGGGAGACCACCTACTGTTTCTTGAGGATGAGCTCGGGTAGTATTTATTTTAAAGCATTGCGTTCGGTCAGTTAAGTAACTATCAAATAATTTCAGGACTGTATCTGATATTCCTATCCTCTTAAGTTTTGTTAGTAAGTATTTTGTGGTTTACAGTGTCGAATGCCTTTACAAGATTAAGGAAAATTGCTTAACATTTATTTCCTCTATCTACATTATTTATACAGTCGGTAACATTAGCAATGGCGTCTGGGGTTGATGAGTTTTTGCGGAAACCAAACTGGTTTGAATTTTTTAAAGTGGAGAAAAATAATTGCAATCCCTTCCCGGAATTTATTTTTTAAACTTAACCAAAGTATTGTAATCCGTATTTCAAAAACATTAGTAAGTGTTTATGAATAAATGAAACTCCACGCTATTCTTTTTTTGTTTCGGAAAATTTCTTCTTGGCATTTAAAACAAAAACAAAAAAACAGTATTTTTTTAAGATTGTTAAATTTTTATTGTAAAACACTCGTAGGATGGCCAAAAAAGGTTAAATTTCTGATTTGATTATCATAAATGCATCCCACGTAAATTTAAAAAAAAAAGTTTTAATAAATATTTTTCTCGTTAAAAATATTATTATCGTATTATTATTGTTTATCGTATTGCATAATAATGTGATAATTATTTCGAATTAAATAATCCCTTTACCCCATGAAATGTCCATAAAAAAATATTAAACATGAATGCAAAATACATTGCATTGTTTCTTCCTCAGGACAACTGTTTTAGAGTTCTCTATCGGCGTTGACATCATCTATTCATGAAAAAAATAATTTAAATATAATGTTATTTTAAAATTTCTGGTAGGTACCTACAAGTACTACCCACTAAATCTACTTTTGTTTTTTATGCTGGAAACCCAAAAGAGGCAAAAGCTACAATCCTACAATGGGTAAATGGCAACATTATAATCAAATAATCTGTCAAATTGTGGCATGTCAAATAATTTACCATAACATTATTTTGCATGTTGCCGGCTATAAGCGAATTATTTGTCTATTGTTGAGAGTCGAAATAAAATAATTTTAATATAATCCAAAATGAAGCACAAAGGTAAGAGCTCAAGATGACGTCAGATATTTGTTTATGATGAAATATTGTATAACCTCAATTTGACACTTCAAAACTTTTATTTTGCAGAAATTCAGGATTATTTTCTGAAAATCCTAGAACAGGAAAAAGATGTTTCTGCGGGAGTGGCAGCTATTAGAACACTTCTCAAAGTATTGGAACAATACAATGGTAAATATAATTTTGAAATTAAACACAAACATAAGCCCATTTATTTGCACCATTACAAATGTACATCATATATTAGACTAGACACTGGTTATTTATTAAACATTTGTTAATCTTTTTATAGCGGCTACAGTTCAAGAATTAGACACAAACTTACAGAAAGCCATTGCTGTGATGAGAAATACAGACCAGCCTATCACAGCTGTTTCCTCTGGATGTGAATTGTTTCTAAGGTTCATAACACTGGCCAAATTGGACACTGAGGTAAGAAAAGTTTACTCGATTTGTGATTTGATAATTTATTTTTTTACTTCATTAAAGGATACTACTTTTAGATTAACACTAATTATAGCTGTGTTATGTTCCCTCTTTTCTAGTCCTTTGAACAATGCAAACAAATTATGTTGGGACGTGGAAAAGTGTTTTTAAACCGCCTTCTGGAGACTAGGGGAAAAGTTGCAAGGCAAGCTGCACCATTCATATGTGATGGTTGCGTAAGTACTAAATATATATAATTAAAAAAATATATGAGTTAAGCTACAAAGTAGGTACTGTAAACTGGGGTAGGTACTTTTACTAGAGATGGGAAGAGATATCTGAATATTCCGATCTGGTCACCAAGTACGGCAAATACATTAATAAGTGTATCTTAGGGAATTTTAAAGAAGAGATAAGTTTGCTACATATGAATTGATAGTTTTTATAAAGTAAAAATTTATTTCTGTACGCATTATTTTCACATAGTTTCAATTTTTTTTTTTTTTCAGAAAATACTCACCCACTCTAAATCAAGAGTTGTCCTACAGACCATGTTGGAGGCTGCTAAAAACCATAAGAGATTCGAAGTGTATGTGACAAGATCTTCTCCTGATAATTCTGGGTACAGTGCAATACTTTATTTAACAATCTTCTGAAGATTTTTACTATCTCCCGAGCAAATATAGACTTGTGGAAATGCCTAATCTTGCCTACAACATCCAACCTATCCCCAAACGAATAGAAGGAAGACTTCTATATCTAAAAAAATAACAATTCTTTTTCAAAGACGTTGACTATTTTTTAATGTACCATATTAATTAATATACCAACCTGGTTACCCTTAGTTCATTTAACTACAGGATAAAACTGTTATAAAATACTCAATTTATTGGAATAACTTATTGAAGCTTATAAACCTCGGTGTAATATTTAATCACCGAAGAAGATAATATTAACAAATCTTAATTTAACATGAAACAGAAAATGACAACGAAAACATAAAAGTAACAGTCGCGTAATGAAGGGACGAATTGGGGTAGCTGCAGCTCATTAAAGTAAGTCATTAGTACTCTAGATTTACTTACAAATTTTCCAGTCTAAAGATGCTTGTTGCAAGGTGAAACTGGTCCGGACAAAAACAAATTAGTGGTAATAAGTTATAAAGGTTTTCATAATCATAAATTCATATTAAAATTGTTTACCGCCACGAATTATCAGTTGCAAAAATAAAAATAATATTGGTGTGTTTAATATTGCAGGGAAGAAATGTGCAAGCTGCTAACTGCAGGGGGGGTGGGCTGCACTCTGGTCTTGGATGCGTCTATCGGATATGTGATGGAGCAGGTGGACATTGTCATGATTGGAGCTGAAGGAGTGGTCGAGAGCGGCGGCATTATTAATAAGGTCGGCACTATGATTTTGTTTTATTCAAGTCCAAATTAAGAGACAATATATTGTCATTAGGTTTCTGGATTGTGGCGGTTATAAATTTCTATTTTATCCCGTATCATGTGTAATTCATTATTTAACCTGATCATATGTGATCCGTCGGTGACTATCCCCGTACGCAGATGTCGCATAAGTTATGTGATCCATGAAGTTTTAAAACACTGTGTCAAAATGTGCCGCACGGTGCGATAGATTGCGTTGAAAAAGTTAAAACTCAGAAACTTTCTTTTTTAAGTAGATACAACATGTATTGACTAATGAGAAAAGCTGAAAATAATGTCGATGTAAGTGTAATGAACAAGATTAAGAAAGATGAAGAAAAAAAAAGTTGTTAAGATGGTTTGGGTATGTGTAGCAGATTGACAGAAAAAGGAATTCAAGGACACCCCAGGAAGTCATGGCATAATCAAGTAAATCAAAATACCGGGGCCTATATATTGATAAACACTTGTCCTTTAAGAAACACATACAAAAACTAAAAGGAAAAATCATCCCACTAATTGGTGTATTCGGTATTAAAGAGGGGCTTATACTTTAGTTTAATCCAGTCCCACCTTAATTATCTAATAGAAATATGGGGAAACACACAGATTATATACTTGAACGAATTACAAATAATACAGAATAAAGTTATAATTTTTTTTTAAAATTATAACTCAGACACCTCCACAAAAAACTATACCAAGAAATGAACTTGCTGTGTATTTTATCTTGCAGATAGGAACATACACGACTGCAATGTGTGCCAAGGAGCTTAAAAAGCCTGTCTACGTGTTGACCGAGAGTTTCAAATTCGCTAGACTTTACCCTCTGAACCAAAGGGACCTCCCCAACGAGTTCAAGTACTTGTCCAGCACTCTCCAGAGGGATCTCTCTAAGGAACACCCCTTGGTGGACTACACCCCTCCATCCTACATCACTCTGCTGTTCACTGATCTAGGAATACTCACTCCATCTGCCGTCAGTGATGAACTTATCAAACTATACCTGTAAACGGGATTAATGACAATAAATTATTTTATAAATTTTATTTTTGTATTTTTTTTTTATATAATTTTTTTTTTCATCATCAATGGAGTTGAGACGAGTCCTAGCCACCTCTAGGAAACACTCGATCGGTTAGTAGCCGAGTAAACAAATTGTCATCGGTTCTTTTCTTCTGCTTGTCCACTGCTCTGGAGGGACCGCCCTGGTTTTGTGTCTGTTCTGGATAAAATGTGTTTTTGTGTTTCTTGTTTGTTTATTCCTACGTTTGCATTCCCACATTCCATCTTGGATTACTCCAAATATCGACAGAATGAGTTGCTAAGGGCTATATTTTGTCATCGTAAGTATTTGTACTAACCAATTTGATGTGTGTTTGTGACTAACCTCCTTCTATGCGAAGGCTGTGCAGGGACGTTTGAGGGTTTAGAGTCTTTGACATGCACCCTGAAGGAGTAACCATAAATTACTTATACCTCAACTGCTTCTCTACTATGTGACGGAACAGAGCTCTTATTATTTCTTGTATTGGCAACTTCCCCTTCAAGGGGGCAGTTTAGACCCTCTCTGATAGTCAGATAAGTTTCCCGAGCTCTCTTGGTGTCACTTCTTTGTTATTTTTATTTTCATTTGTATATTTTTTTATTTTATTTGTACTTCTCTTTTCTTTTTTAGATGCAGACTATTGTCAGGCGAATATAAACATGTCTTGCACTATGTCCTTATAATGTATAAGTGTAAATATATTTTTTTGATATTATGTGTTAGTAACAAAACCTTGTATGCAACGACACTCGAGGGTCTACAGTACTTTTATGATTAAATGTAGCTACGTTCACACAAAAAAATTAGAGTCTCGGCAGTACGGCGATAGGAGTTAAATAATCTGTTTCCTTAAAACGCCGTGGAAAAGGTTCATAACTTCGACCTCTAGTCTACTAGTATTATCAGGTTATTCGTAATCCGGGAATGTTTATTCTTCTTTTAAAAATAATATTCCCTCCAGTTTGTCATGTCCTGAGATATGGAGTTATTCTTCACAATATACAGTCACCTAAATTTTGAAGTCTCCTTCATCCTGCAGGTTTATTGCTGAGTTCAGTATTTGTCTGAGAAAAACGCTTTCAGTCAAAACGTACCAACATTATTAATGCATTAACATGCCGCTTTATAGATGTGAACTAACTAATTACATAATATACTTTATGGAAAGAATTTTCCTTTTAATTATATTGTAAGCTATTTGGATATAAATTGTGATCTTATGAACAAAATAGAGCGATTACAAAATACGAGAACGGAGAACGCTGCAATAATCATTATTATACCATATTCATTTTTCCACTAAGGGTAGGTTGGTAGAAATTGCCACTAGACAATAAATCCGCCCATAAAAAATATGTATTATGTATAATTTTTTTTTTGTAAAGAGTAAATAAATAAATTTAAAAAAAATATATATATATATACATTGTAGAATATTCAAGATGTAAGAGAGTACCAGTTAAGTCTAAACTAAATATTGTCTGACGCACAAGGGTGATACTATCAGTTTCATCGACTTTGAAGAATCGAAGCGCTGATTGATTTTTGTGTTTTTTCTCAAAATATTCTAAATAAAACACAAAATATTTTCATAATTTTATAATATACACGTAATATTTACACAACTTGAATTTATTATTTAGCCAATTATTACATATTTTTCAGATCTCTAAAATCAAATTTTTGTAGAAAAAAACATTTGGGAAAAAAAAAATACATGCTACTTAGATTTTATCTAAATTTGTATATTAAATTATTGCACTAACGTTTGTAGAAGTATTTTTATAGTGGAAAACACCAATAAAAAAATCTAAAATGAAAACTGGTATTAAAATATTATGTAACACATTAAAAAACTAACATAAAATACTTATGGCAAAATAAGGAGGATTTATTTTAAGATGGCTTTTAAAATATGATAAATTAAATAAATTGATTACCTGCAAACATATTGCATGTATTTTTAAGTATTGATTGTCTATTTAAGTTTATAATTTTATTTCTACGAAAAATATTAAAAACAGATTTCACACAATAAATATAAAAAAATCAAAATGCTCTTATTCTGAAGCTTGTTATATAATGTTTTTAATGGAATATAAGAAGTAGAAATAAAAATAAAAAATATTTTATAAAAAAGAAGCATTATAAAATAAATACATTTTTAATTACGAATATCAATACGATAATATGAAATACAAAAAATATTCTTTAAAAATACATCTTAATAAAACTTAATGGCATAATTTATAATCACTGAGTAATTATTAAACAAGAAGACTAAAAAAAATCTCACTTTTGGCACAAATTTATATGTTTTATGTAAAAGTTTTGAAAAAATTTTGCTAAACATGAATAATAATAATTTGACTGCAAAATTATTCAGCACTAGTGTTTCTAATTTGAAATGAAACATGCGAGTTTATTTGATAAATACATTATACATTTGGGAATAAATAATTACTACAGTAAAATATATGATAATAACATTAGAAATATCATTTTCCAAAATTCAATATCGTGTAATGTGATGTTGCGTATTACCAAAATTAAAATTTTGATTCCATTATAATATATAATACAATCCTAAACCTTTAGTTTCCAAATTATTATTATTTTTTTAACGGTCAGCACACAAAAATGCAGACTTTGCAGGTTGCTAGCTCGAGAAATACTACGAATGGTTTATCTGTAAATTATATATGCGTAATTAGGAAAATGTATAAGGTTTCAAAAGATAATAATATTCAAACTGTAATCTTTAAATTTTATGAAATACATCCCAAAATGTCTGGAAGTAGGAACGTTTTAAATACAGAATTTAAAAGATTACAGTTTGAGGATTATTGCTTGAGTTAGCAAGCTGCAAGGTGATGTTTAGGGCCATTTTTGAGTGCCGGCCCTTAAGGAAAATCATGAAGTACATTTTAAATAAAAAGGTGTTTATTTTCGATTAAGAGTGATTAATTAATATTTTTAAATTTAATCCCAAAATTGAAAATAATGCTTTTCTCTCTTCTAAACAATGGTTAACATCACATTTACGTTATTGTACTTTGTACGAAGATATGTTACAGGCACATAATCACTTAAATTAATATTTTTACAGTATCACTCTTGCATATTATATCTATGCATAATATTATCAAAAACACACCTCACTATGTACAAGGATTACATATGTATTTATAAAGTTTATTCGATTAACAGTAATACGTAATGACAGACTGTTATTATCGCATATCGGAGAAGAGGGAATCGACGGTGGTGTAGATCTGATCGAAGTGCGGCCTCAAATCTGGGTCATATTCCCAGCATCTGAGCATCTGGTTGTACATCTCTTCGGGACAGCCTTCAGGAGCGGGCATCCTATAGCCTGGAGAAGATATTACAGATTGTATTGGTTATATGTATTTATTTATTTGTTTACTTTCAAATGGGTTTCTACGTATTAGGATACATATTACAGAGAGATCTACAGGAGTACAAGCAAATCATTTTGAAGTGATTCTTGATTGTGTAGTGGTGTACACTGTATCGTGGGACTACTGCGGTGGGTGTTCCCAACTAATTCGAACCACTATCGGTGGGCACTAATACATTCAAACCTGCACTCTTTAAAACGATTTGCTCATACAAACAGTTATAATTAGATAAAGAATAGGAATAGGAAGTAATGTTTGTACAGCGTCCTTGAGGTGATTTTTCACAAAAACGGGACTATACAAATCATCCAATTATTATTATTAGTTGCAGTCCGTTACAGGGGGGTTAATGGGGCTAGACCCCACCAGATATTCCCGAAAACTACTAAAGACAAAGAAAAAATTAGCCGAAGCTTTGTCCTTATCAAAATGAATGAATTCTTTAGACATAACAATATTTTACATTATATTGTGAAAAAACATAATTCATATTTAGCTCTAAATTTTGTAAGCTCCCTCAGACAAACCACTTCGCACACGGAGGTGTCTCGCTACTTACTATCTAGAGTGAATAAAAATTGGAAGTTTTCGAAATGCTAATATAAATCCTTGAGGTGATTTTTCACAAAAATGGCACTATACAAATCATCCAATTATTAAATGGCTTTGAGATGCAAAATTTATATCCGTTGAACACTGGTGTATCTGATCGATAATGTCAAAAAATTATTTCTCTGAGTATAAGGAACTATTCTGGGGAAACTACTGATGATAGATATATACAATTTTTATAAATATATGAACAGATTATTTTGGTAAGACTGCACAATTTACAAAATCATCATTTGTAAAAATAGACTCATGTGGGCAGCGTGCAAATTTACCCTCAGCACAGTACTGAAGTATTAGATCACGAGAGCTCGGCGTTCCAAAATTTAATGGTCAAAGTAAGGGCTACTCTTTCTATACGAGGGCTTGCCGGTTACGTGTGTTTCGGTGATGCAAAACAAAATTCTTATAAGTTTTTTTTATTAAAATTCTGTTGGGACGTTTTCAGCAGATTTATTTTTAGCTGTACATGCGAGTGGCTATGAATATGTATTAGGAAAGCAGTAATAATAAATCGGACATGACATTCTTACCTGTGTCTATCTTTTCCCTCGCTTTGGAATTGGTTAATCCGGAATAAGGTGTGTCTCCCTTAGCAAAGATTTCCCACATCAAAATTCCGTAGCTCCAAACGTCACAGAGTGATGTGTATTTTCCTGTAAAATTCAATGAAAAAATTCATATTATGATAATTTACTATTACTAATCAATGAGAAATTTATTTTGATGCGTTTTTTTTTTAAAGAAATAAACATTCCCGGGTTACGAATAACCTGACAATATTTGAAAATCTCCTACTACCATCACAGTAACCTGAAGATGTTGCTTGTGTCGTGATGGTGGACTTAGCCAGCCGAGTGGGACCAAGACGCGATGCCAAATCAGCCACTCACCGGTCAGTAACACTTTGAAACCTCTATCAAAATTCTCCAACTGAAAATGCATTCTTTAGGCTGGCCACCAATAGATCTTCAAATTTGTATTAAAATGTATTCAAGCGAATGCACTAGACAGCAGATATCGTCGGCTGTGGGAGCTAGTCGAAACATGCTGATTGCACACGCAGCCATGGCTGCTTGCAGCCAAGTGCGACATATAGAAATGTATGTGGCTGCCTCAGTTCCCACACACTTATTTAGTAGCCAGAGATGTTCTCGTGTTCGACGTTTCTCGTGGCTGCTGCAGCTTCCTAATGCGCGGCCAGCCTAACGGCACAGATGTGGATATATTTAAAAACATTAAATCTACCACCAACATATTGAGTATAGTGACTATAAAATATATTATATTATGTACAGTAAAACTTCGTTTTTACTTTTTCAAGGGACCGATAAAAAAATGCGTAAAAATGAGGAATGCAAAATGTATGGAAAAATTGAACTGTTAAGTACCTACTCAATTTTCGATTAAATCATTAATATGAATAAACTGTAAAACTTTCTTACTTTGAAATCAATGAAACTTTGTCATTCTTTTGATCTGAAAAATCTATGTCTCTTTTCTTCTCCATACATTCTCCTGTATTCTAATATTTTCCTTAGTGGAAATAATTTCCGATTTTATTCGCAAAATTTCGATAACTCAACTCATTCTAACACCCATTTCTTAGCAAAATTATCACAACCTAAAACTGATTTCGTAACGTTACCTGGATAAAACTTTTTCTAACAAAGTCAATTTATTACACAACATTATTTTGATAACTAAATGTATAAAAACGTTAAAAAATAACTTTCAAACTCACAAAAACAAACATCCGTATGGGATTATTATTTGTATCAAAGTGTATAAACACTGCAATATTAAAATCTGCTGTGATATGATAATGTATTCTGATAAAATAACATTTTCGTTGAATCCGTTGGTCCGAAGTCAGCCGCGACTGTGTATTTTGGGGGGTGTTGAAACTTGATTTGACCCACTCTGAGCCTTACGTTCTTTGAACGTCGATAAGCTGACGGGGGATTTTCGCTTGGCGAGACTTTAGGGTGGCGGGTTTGAATGAATCTTAGCCATATTTTGTTTGAAATTTTAGACGGAGGGTGGTTTTCGGCATATCAACGATTTCCAGGTTCTTTTTGACTGTGAATCGTCCTTATCGTGTTTGAAATGAAAGGAGCTTAAGGCCGATTTTTGCTGTTAATATTGTATTGTAATAAAATGTTGATTTCGAAGAAAAAGGTAGATCCAGGAAGTCTAGTTTTGGGTTTTAGTGATAATTTCAAGTAGAGTTGGTATATAAAACTGGGGGCAGAAATTTTTTGAATTGGTAAATTGGAGGAAATATTTATATGACAATGTATGAAAAAAATGGGACCGCCAGTTTTTGACTTGAAAAGCGGGAAAACGTGAAATAGAGGTGACGTAAAACTGAAGTTTTACTGTAATTATATTAACTTTTTCACCGCATTACCGATATATGAGAACCAGCATGCACGGCACTCTTTACTCTGCACGGCTATTTTGAACAATGTCAAATTTGCAATGTTACTGAACCTAACAATGCTATAAAAAGATAAAAATTTAATATTCACCATAATTCAAGGCTTCGGGTGCCGTCCACTTGATAGGAATCTGCTTCATTCCTCCGGAAACAATATATTCCTCTTCCTCCCTCGACATGCCGAAATCTGAGATCTTCACGATGTGATCCTTCCCTGTTGAACAGCCAGAATCTTTAAATGACGGGTTAAGCAGCCCAATATAAATAATACAGAATAGGTTTGAGGTAGAGGTTAGGGCTGGGATTGAAGGCTTACCAACTAAACAGTTCCTGGCGGCCAAGTCGCGGTGGATGCAGTTCTTGCTTTCAAGGTAACGCATTCCCGCAGCTGCATCGCGACACATTCCAAGAAGTTGTTTTTGGGTGAGTGTTGCACCAGGTTTTCTTAAGAATGTTAGCAGGGAACCACCTGAAAATAAACATACATTAGATATTAAAGGTGATCGATAGCACGGTGGGTACGAAACTCGACTAGCAGCCGATTGGATTGAATTACTCCCCTTTTCGGAACAAGTTTTGGTCAGTGAAAAGGTCTGTACTATAAATCGTAGGGTTTACAGCTTCTTTTTTAATCACAATAATAATATTAAGATCTGCCAACGAGATAACTAGGACGGCTCCGCTGGGCAGGACATGTGGCTAGGATGGAAGATGGTTAGTCACAAAAGAGACTTTTTTTATAAACCTGCGGGCCACTGTGGTCGAGTGGTTAAGATCGAATCCAGAGGTTGCGGGTTTAAATCCTGGGTGCTCAAATAAATTTTATTTTATTTATTTGTGTTATTTCACATTTAATCAACATACATAAATAATCTTCCTTATACATATATATAAAGAAGAGTGTCCTGGGCGGAGTTTATTTTGTATACAAATTTACAGTTTTATTCCAAGCTTGACGAAATTTTGCACACTTGACCTTCAAAACAAGAGGAAAACTTTATGAGATTTCAATAAACCACCCCCACCCCCCTTTTACACCCCTTACAGCAGAATTTTGGTACTTCATGATGAAATTTTGCACACTGCAATTTTGCAGATTCAAAATAAGAAGAAAATTAATATGTAGAGGTAGGGGTAACACATTACAGCCTCAAACTTTACTCCAAACCATTCATAACCCTGGGCAATGCCGGGTACTTCAGCTAGTATAGTATATTTGCGACACGTTCCAGAGTGGTAGGTACTCTCAGTGTCGCCCTGATGAAAGACCACCATTCTGAATCTAAACATTGCTTAAAATGGCTTTAGCTGTGTTTGGTGATCAAATTTAAATAACCTGATACTTCCCTACCTTACTCCTCCCCATCTCCTTCCCTTTCCCCACGCCCCTTAGCCTAAGAACACACCCGAATTGGGAACACCATAGTCCCACTCGCTCCTGACAGTAGGGACTCTTGTGCGGTATTCACATAAAAAAAAAAATTGTTTTAGAAGACCTAAACTTGTAACAATTCTCCTAGCCCCGGCCTGCTCTATGAAATTCAACATCGACGAGACTGGCAGTCTTTGATTGACAGCGTCACAAGGAGGAACGTTCAATGAATGGACAGTAACGAATTCAATGATGGCAATATTCGAGAAGCTCCAAGAGGATTGCTCTAAGCCATAGGGATGGTGTTGCGTCATATGAAGGTGTCGAATATCATAGAGCAGACTGGGGTAAGTAGTTGAATCGTTACAAACTTAGATGGCAAAATGGTGTGGAGGTGAATACGGCTGCCTTACGCATAAGGATCTGAAAAGAAACAACAGGTGAGTCTCCTGGATGCGGCAACTCTCCAAGGGTTGTAGCTCCGATGATGTATGTACATATGTATATCCAATTAACTAAAAAAATATTTTTACCTGAAACCAACTCCATAACAATCATAATGGGTTGCTTCTGAACACAGATGCCGATCAGTCTGACTATGTTGGGGTGGTCGTATTGCTTGAGGATCCGGCCCTCTTGGAGGAATGTTCTCTTCTGTTCATCGGGCAGGGTCATCCTGCAGGTTTTCACGGCCACCTCTTGCTTGGAGCTCTTGAGCTGGGCTTTGTAGACGTCGCCAAAGTTCCCCTGAAAGATAAAACAAGGTATTATTTAAAAAAAATAAATAAAATTTGGTATGTTGGGAAGATAGTGGAATTCCACACTTAAAAAGTATAATGAATTTGACAACATCCGTGGTGGAGCGGTAAGTTCCTAACTCCATACCCAAAGGTTGTGGGTTTGAAACCCGTCATGGGCAAATAAAAATATTTTTAAATTTATATGGGTACATGTATAATGTATTTGCATCTCATTCTAGAGTGGTAAATACTCTGTATCTATAAGTATCGCCCTGGTGAGAGAATACCATTAAAAATCGAAATGAAAGAAGTTTTATAACTGATCGGGATATAAAATATTTTTTTATAATGGCTTTAGTTGTGATTAGAGAGCAGATCTGTATAGCCAGGTATTTCCCAACCATCCACCTCCCCATCTCCTTGAGCCTAAAAAAAATCTTCAAAGAGTGGATGGCACAGTTCCACTGGTTCTAGGCAATTTTTCTGTGGTAATCAAATAAATAATAAAAAAATTCAATGCCACACAACTTCTTGTCAATTCCATTTTGTTTCATTGATATTCATACACACTCAGGGCTAAAAACAGGCATGAAGTAAAATGAAAAGCGTAACTTACTCTGCCAACCTTCTCCAAGAGAACAACATCATCGTTGTTCAGCTCCCATCGTTCTCTGGGCACTGGCCTCCTTAGGACGGCTCCGGACCGTCCGGTGACGGCCAGTCCACTGTTCTGCTGGTAGAGGATCAGCTCCTTGACTGATGGGAAGGCGGGACCCTCGAATCTGAAATGGCCCTAGAGAAGAAGAAATAAAATTAGATTAGATATTTAATTGATCAGATATCAAACAAATTATGTCAAATTCAGTTTTGATTGTATATGTATATGATTTATTAAATCGAGTGATACAATATTTTGCTTAGATTCCGTAATAAAATAATGTAATTCTAGAAGTTATAAATTTATCTTCATTGGGCAATAGATGAAATAATGGAATACCACACGAAACTCTGTCTAGGCACACACTACTTGTTTCATTCAAACTCAAACATTCTTCTCTGCTATCCAACTCGGTTCACTTTATAATATAAAGTCTTTCAAACTCCCCATGTCCCTAACTTTTTCTTCCATCCACTTGCTAGCTAGCGCAGGGGTGATTTTCTCTAAAATGTGTTTGTGAAGTGAACTCCCATAAAAAAGATAAGTTAATAATACAAACTTCTATTATAAATTACATTAATTTTACCACACTTTAAACAGCCCGTCATTTAAATTCCTTGCTAAAAAAAATCCACCAGTCTGAATGATACTGTGTGAGAGCGAGCCCGAAATGAATCTCATATGTGCGTTATGAATATCAGCACATATGGGACTAACATATTTCTTCGGTTCGTACAAAACATACTAGTGGCGCCAGAGCGGCAGACCTGTAAACCATGAGAATCTACGCTGCCTAGGTGGGCAGCGACTATGGCGGAATAATATTTTGCAAGAATCAACATATTTTTTCTGTGATTATCATGTTTTAAGTTGTTATTAAAATAAGTTTATTACTGAAGATGTTACTTTTCTATATATGTATAAAAAAAAACAAACAGCTTCTTGCTTAAATTGTGATTTTCATATTTAAAAGTATTTTTTTAAATCTACAACGTTATATTCTTTAGCCACAGACATTTAAATTAATCGTCAAATTGTATTTTGTTACTAGTTCGCTAATCTCTTATTATCTTGGGAAAAAATATACATATATAATATGGAAAAGACAAACATAGGATTTTTTCATATTTCTGATGGATATTTTTTCTCCATTTTTTAATCTCCGATTGAACTCGCAATGAGATAGGCCAGGAACCGCCACTGCTAGGTCATATATTCTCCTGACACTCCTTTCTGCGTCCATCAATTCTGAATCTCTAAACCATTTAAGTGTTCCTTTCTTAAACCCGTTAACGAGACTTACATCAGCCATGTATTATTTTTGGATATCCTTATTTGCAATACGGTTGTACATAGTTTAACCACATACGAGGTGTGTTCAAAAGAAAGGGTGAATTTTGAATTTTCGCAGGCTGTGTACATTCGATTATCGATTTTTTTTTTGTGTTGTTGGTACACATATGTTTATCATATGTTAGCATTATCAACCATTTTGGATTAGTGGTTTGTTTTTGACAACTGGAAAGGTTAGTCACGTTTTTGTGTGTTCTTCGATTTTTTATTTTTGAAAAAGTGGATCAAAGAATATGTATTAAATTTTGCGTTAAAAATGGAATAAAGTGCTCCAACACACTTAAAATGTTGACTGTGGCATTCAGCGAGTCTACTTTGTCTCAAAAAAAGTGTTTATAAGTGGTACAAGCGCTTTACAGAAGGCCGAGAAGATGTTAATGACGATGAGGGTCCTGGAGTTGTAACCACGTCAACAAACGAAGAAAACATCCAAACAGTGAAGAAAATGGTTTTGGAAAATCATCGAATCACTATTAGGGAAGTTGCAGAGGATGTTGGCATATCAATCGGCTCATGCCATGCAATTTTCTCTGATGTTTTGGGCATGAAACGTATGGCAGCGAAGTTTGTTCCGAAATTGCTAAATTTAGAGCAAAAGCAACGTCGCATTAGTATCGCTCAGGAGTTGTTGAATGACGTCAACGACGATCCAGATTTGCTCAAACTGGTGATGAAACGTGGGTATATGGTTATGACGTCGAAACCAAGGCCCAATCATCCCAATGGAAGAGGCCAGAAGAGCCAAGACCGAAAAAGCACGCCAAGTTCTATCAAATGTGAAGGTTTTGCTCACTGTTTTCATTGATTACAATGGCGTGGTGCATCATGAGTTCTTGCCAACAGGTCGTACGGTTAATAAGGAATACTACAAGGAAGTTATGCAACGTTTGCGTGAAGCAATACGGCTCAAACGATCGGAATTGTGGAAAAACAAATCATGGATTTTGCATCACGATAATGCACCAGCTCACACATCAATGCTTGTTCATGATTATTTGGCCAAAAACAACATCGTAATCATGCCTCAACCACCGTATTCACCAGATTTGGCTCCCTGCGACTTTTTCCTATTCCCGAAAGTGAAGAGACCAATGAAAGGAAAGCGTTTTGCCACAATTGATGAGATAAAGTCAGAATCGAAGAACGAGCTGATGGCCATACCGAAAAGCGCATTCCAGAAGTGCTTCGAGGATTGGAAGAAGCGCTGGCATAAGTGCATTATATCTGAGGGGGATTACTTTGAAGGGGAGAAAATGGATATTGGTGAATAAAAAAATACTTTTCGAAAAAATTCGAAATTCACCTTTTCTTTTGAGCACACCTCGTATATGTTTCAGGGATCTCATTTTTACTGCGTTCAATACATTTTACTTTCACCCTTCCTCTGCCAATTCCATGCCTCATTGCCTTTCATCAAAGTTGGTGTTATAACTTAATTGCGGACTACTAGCATCGCTTCGTTTAACTTTCTAAATTACACATATAGATGTGAAAGAAAATACCGTAAATTGTGGTAATTACACAGGTGGGAGTGCACCTGCTTCCCACTTTCTGGCTAGCATTCAATCATGAATCTACAAATATCTGTAACTAAAAACAATATGGTAGTCATAGCACATATTCATTTGCAAGTTGGGAATACAACCCCGGACCATATTTGCATTAGATATTTTTGTAATATTTTAAATGCAGAGATTCCAGAAAGCCACTGGGATACCGTATCTCGGGAGTGTATTCCCCATTTACAAACCATTTATGGCCCTGCCCCCAAGAGTTCTATTTTTATCCCCGTTTCTGATACGTCATAAAATGGTAATCTGACGTTTCAACAAACATTGCCATAAAACTAAGGAAAAAAGGCTGAACCTTTACAAAGCTGTCCTTTTCAAGGCAATCTATCCTATCACGTGGCACGTTTACACGCAATATAGGTGTTCCAGTGAAACTTCATGGAACACATATACGACATCTATGTATGGGGATAGCTACAGATAGATCACATATCGTTGCCCATAACACAAAAAGGCATATCTCATATTTAGCAACTTTCTAGGAGAGTCAAAAAAGTACTTTTTTGCCAGGTTCTTACAGATTTTATTACATGTTACGCCAATGGGATAATAACCCTGTTAGCTAAACTTGTAATAATGCATAAGAATCTGGCAAAGAAGTAGTTAGTTGGCTCTCCTGAAAAGCTGCTAAATAGGAGATATGCCTGCTTGTGTTATGGGTGACGACACGCAACAGCTGGGTCTGTGAGGTTAAAATTCATTAAAAACCTTGTTTATTTTTTTCTGTTTTTCGATCGATGGTTAGATACAATATTTATGAGATAGAGGAAGATATTACAATGGAACTATCAGCGGTATACCTTTATGCTTAGTGCCAGAATGTTTGCGTAAGTAAGTAATAATAAATTTCTATTACAAGAAATCCATTTACATAATTAATATAGCAATCTTACTTCTGGTGTAGTCTGCACGATGAAGTGTTTATGTCCACCCCAGCAGACTGACAGGACTGTTTGGCACTCGTCATTCCTCGTTGTTTCTCTGACTAGAAAATCTCCGTCCACTCGCAGTAGCCGGACCACCTCTTCCCTCGGTAGGACTCCGTGGAACCATTCCTCATCCACCAGTGGCCGTGTTGAGGGCTGCAACTATTATAAAATATTTATAGAAATGATATTATAATAACATTATGCAATCCAACTTCCACAACCTATATAATTACACATCCTATCAGAAACATATAAAATTGTAGAATGGGGATTTTGAAATGGATAGAGCACCTGATGCCATATATAACAGTAAAACCTCGATATAACGAACTAATACGGGTGAGAGGGGTCCGTTAAAGCTGACAGTCCGTTATATAAAAGTAGGTTTCCGAATGCGTATTTTTTTTTCAATGCCAGAACCTCCACAAGGAACGCATGAATAGTCAAGTTGCATAATCGGGTGTGTGGCGGCGATATTAAATTAATTACAAAGTTATTTTTTATTTATAATGGATTAAAAATATTATGTGATTTTAAATGACTAACTTTTATTCACTAAAAAATTTTCTACTATCAAATGATAAATAAATAAACTACCATTGTTTACGGCAGTTGTTGATACTATTCGTTCTGCCATTTTCACCCGTACCAACTGAAGCCACCGTGTCGAAAGGCTCGGCCGCCTGACTATCCTTTCTCCATTGTTTGATCCCTTTCCACATTATTTTAATATGTCACACGTCAACTGTGGTCGTTGGTCGCAGGTCGTAGGTCAGCTAAAGTGGTAGAATAGAGCGCCGGATGTCCGACCTCCAACTAAGTGGATCCAATCTTTCACTTCGTGTCTCAACTAAATATATACTCGTACATACATCAATGGTATATATTTATTTTGTAACAACAGAATGTTTTTTAAAAATTTCGCATTTGATCGGATATTTTGTCTGTTATATCGAGGTGTTACTGTATTGATTGATACGAAGATGGTCTGCATATCTCCCATAAACACATAGCCCAATCATTGTAGTCCTTTAACAAAGTTCACCGTAATTGCCATTGGGTGTTAGGCGTTGTCTCACAACGAGATTCCTCAGGCATATGAGACTTCTTTTCATCGAGACAGGACATTGGCACATAGGTGAATCTGTGTTCTTGAACAAGTTATGTCTAGTGAAAAGGTCTGTGCTATAAATCTTCGGAATTACAACATCGTCCCTTTTATTTAAATTATTAATTGACCTTTAGCCAAAGAAGATGATTACCGATGGAGTAATTTGAAATTATGTACAGATAAATACAGAAAAAATTGTGTATAATACTAAAATTATAATGTGTGAATTATAAAAGATTTAGCCGGCATATTAAATTTTAAAACCATTTTTTCCAAACTAAATAATGTTATGCTTCGATTCTCAAATGATCTGTTTTTAATCATGTTTACTTAGCTAAAATAAAACGTTTTGCATTGACCGAATGTTAATAAATTCAATTTATTTTGGCACGAGTAGATTGCTTTTCCACAATTCAAAAACATTTCACAGATTTGTGAAACACAAATTTCAAGCTAAATTAGATTTTTTTTTTCTGGGTTTTAATTTAAAACACAGGTTTGTTTTTAACAAAATTAACACCGCATAAAAATAAAACTACGAACTGTGGTGTAAACTATTTCTTTAAGCTTCTTTTTCTTCCTCGGTGCTATAACTGGGGGCATAATATGATTGCCATATATCGCATCCACCATCGCACTATAGTCAAGTGAGTCCTTTGAACCACAATGCAAACAATAACACGCACTTTGACAGAACTGTCTGCAAGCAAACTTGACACACAACCACCGAAGTTCCCATTAGAATCTGCGCAAATGACCAGCCAATGAAATAATTTCTTCCCGAGTGCGTGGAGAACAAATCTTTTGGCAAGGCTACAATCAAACGTCAGAGTTTACTCCTCAATCGTAAACAGATACAAATACCAAACTTCTTTCAAGCTATTATAACCCTTACGCAATCAGGATTCTAAAAATATATTGGCGGATACTATCGTACTCTTGAGACGTTGAGAGAATTTTTGTTTGGCAGGAGTAAATATAGAATCAGTGGGCTAGGTAATTTTATTTATAACTTTGATGTGACGTATTTCCTGTCAAGCACGGCCTAAGAAAAGCGTGTTTATTGTGCGTAGGTGTAATAAGTCATATTTATGGGAAATGAAAAATAATTTATTATCTGCTAAGTGATTCTATCGCTTTGTATAACCTTCACCGGTTTGGTGCGAAACTTTTAAATGAATAAATGTTTTGATACATAATATAAGAACATACATATTAATTAATTACACTATAAATAATAATTTAAACAGGTGGGAATTGTATTAAAGATGTTTTACATAACAACATGCATATATTTATAAAACATTTAAATTAGCAACATAATATTTACAATGCAAATAATACAAACTCTGTATAAATGATGAAGTAATTATACTATTGTATACAGTTAATACTTTGTAGTTGTTCATTATAAAAATAAAATAAATTCAATTAGTTAACACCACTTTAATTGAGTTTTTTTCCTACCTATTTCGGAATCATGGTTTTTAATAACTATCCATATTTTTTATACCGGTAAAACAACCCATTAACTGACATTAGGATTAAAGAACATATGAGATGCATCGAAATACCAATTTTTCTGAATTTGCTAACCACATAATTTCTAAGAACCATAGTTTTGATAAAGATACTAGCATAAATATTCTTCATATTGACAATAAATGACACTTAGCAAAGAACAATGAAGACATAATTAATACCAGGGGTGTTAGTTGAAGTTTGCCGGTTTTTTCAATAAAGAAAACGCTTAATTCTCAAGGGAATCTGAATTTTTTTTTATTCAAAGTATTGACAATCGGATTGTATACATTTTGCCCATCTTTGAGGCAAATCATGGATACCATTCCAAAAAAAAAATTTCTCTTTCGAGGCAAACCATTCGATGAGCCCTTTTTCGACTTTTTCAAAATTGGCGAAGCGC
>JAHDVE020009876.1:0-43955 GCA_022606495.2 Halesus radiatus | reverse complement strand
GTAAAACCTTGCACTTGAATGTTCCTGCGTGGACACGTGATTCGCTTTATGTGCGCAGCAGGCTTGTCGAACGAAACTTACGACGGTGCTTTACTATGCGTGCAGTCTAAATGAACTGAGATTCGTGGACCCCCTTTTTTTCTCCCTGCCATGGACCCCCAGAAAATGAAATTCACAGATCAAGGCAAACGTTAAAAAAACCAATTATGATTATTTGAGACGAATTGTCAAATTCAAGTGATAAAAATTGGAATATGAGGAACAAAGTTTCAAAGATATAATTAGCAGCTTGATATTTATGTATTTATTGTATAATATACGCCCTATATGGGCTTTTACATATAAAGTTAGTTATAATAAACAGGTGCAAAACACATCACAGTGGGTTCAAAGATAATATATCGAACAAATCTAAGTAATAAGTTCAGAGGAGAAAAATAAAAACATACCTCACATTCACTGTTACTTATACTCTAGACACATATATTAATAATTATACAGGATGTATGCAATAATCGTTTGTTTGTATTTGTATTCAGAGAAGTTGAAAATGTCTACTATATCTGTATATATATTACCTACTGTGTGAAGTCGAGGTACCAATGAATATTTGAATGACTCAGTTCTGAAATTATTGTTACAGTTAAACAAAATTTTAGATCGAGTAGGTCTAGTTGGAATATTAAATGTAATTAAACTGATGATATCAGGGCTGTCTATAAAACCATTAACAATTTTGAAATGCCATTGAAAATGCCATATTGCCGTATTCATGGAAAAATGTAGTTCCATTTTATTAAATGTCTGTATTTTATTGTCACGCTATACAAAACTAACGAAATGTACGCATAGCGCCTGAGATAACTGAAATAACCCAGTCAAAGTCTCATGACATGATTATTATTCGATTTTGAGTGCACTTCCAAAATTTCATTCGTTTCGGAGTCGGTGATAATTTTGAGGTCAATTGAGGCAACTTTTTAACATGTTTCTTGTGACAAATTTCCTCTGTGTACGCCGGTCGGTCAGCATGCCCGCAGACTGCAAAACACCCAGCGAATAGCGGTTAACGTTACGTTTGACACTGATTAATCTCGTCCTATCTCCTGGGTGCCAGTTGCCAGTTGCCAGTACTTCAGCAGTGTTCAGTATACAGTTAGCCACATGTAAATATTGTCAGTGGCGGCTTGCACGTAATGCACGCTGCCGAGACTCGAGGCCTGCAATTAGCGACCAGATTGTTGCAGATTTGTGGATTGTTTTTGTATGCAACCAGGCTGAATCTAGATACATTTGTTGCAGATTTGAATGGAAAACTGAAAATATTCCATGCGGCCGATAACTTTTGAAAACTTCTTAACTATGTAGCGAAAGTCTGTAGTATGCTATCTGGAGTAAAAATGCTCCTGAACGGCGACTACGAATATTTCCTTGTATCTTTTATTTTAAATTTTTTTTTATTGACAGACCGTTGACCAATTACACAAAATACATAATACATGTATGTAAGCAATGAAAAAAATAGGACAAAAAATATACTTTCGAGAAAGCTTTCAAGTCAAAGCCCGAACAAGGTTTTGGTAGAGTCCGTGATTTTAGACATGCTAAATCATAATCTTCGAGGTTTATTTTAATATAGCCTGGCACATCATTTAGACTGCTATCAAAATTTTCAAGGCCTGGCTTGAGTTAATAAGTCTCGACATTCTGGACAGTGGAGAATGGTACTCATAATTAGCAATGTTGATTGAGGAGAAGGAATACGACAAGGAATGTTAAACTGGATGAGTTACTACAAAGGAGGGGAGTCAATAATACAATTAATTGATTATATTGAAAATGCAAATGAGATCAGTCTTTCCTACGCTTTTCTAATGAAGATATCTTTTATTAACTTTGTGAACGTGTTGTTTTTATCTGGAATAATCTATCTCTACTCAACTTCCTTAGAACCCGATCCCTGAATGCCGCAAGGCAAACCTGCCACGCGTATCCAATAAGATTTTTTATTTATTAGGTATCTACCTACTTGCAATAAGAGTAACAGTAGAACGAGCTTGAAAAACAACTCAAAACCTGACAATCTAGCTACGCAAAAACATCTCTTGACCTAGCTTCCGACCAGACATAATTGACGAGTCTGTTCAACTAGTGTTTTAAAGTAGTAATTTTATTTGTGTCAAATGCGAATTTGTTTTCTAAATTATAATCGACTTTTTTATTTTATTAAAACATTAATTAATCCGGTGACTAGTGATATTATGACTGCAAGTAAATGGAAGAAGAAACTAGGGGGATACCATGTAAACATGGCATGATCATGCGAAGCAAATTCTTGAGATGATGCATGTCTACCTCATCCATAATTCTTATTTTTAATTCTTTCCAAGTGTTTTAGTGTTCAACTTTGGAGATATGTCTCTGTCTCTTTCATTTTTTCTTCAGTTTTCCTGACCCTTGACGGTTTTCATCAATCCAAAGCCAACAGTTCTATTTTGGTTGTTAGCTCATCTCATCTGTGTTTCATTCACAACCAAGGACGCCATCCGGTGTTATTGCAATCCTATTGTATTTATCGTTGTGTTCAAGATTCTAACAATCCCATTCTATTCTCTTCCACAGATCTCAGACATCGTAGGCCAGGAGACCAACGTGACTGCCCGAGAGGCGCTGCTGAGATGGGCCAAGAGATCCACGGCCAAGTACCCCGGCGTGAGGGTCAGCGACTTCACCTCCTCATGGAGGGATGGCATGGCCTTCAACGCCCTCATCCATCGCAACAGACCGGACCTGATTGACTGGCGTAATATCAGGTAAATACCCATTCTTCCTCTATTCTGTGGCACGGGTCAAGCTTGACCATTGAGATTCTTTTGTTGTTGTATAATTGGGACAAAGTAGAACAACAGGATCCCTGCACCAGTCTAAGGTTTAAGACATAGCTGTGTGGTCCTCATCCAATCCTGGTGGAGTGCGTGAAGCGGGTATTTGTATATTACATACTCGGTAGTCTGTACCGCACCGCAATCAAAGCGAGCGGCGTCCTTTTAGGCCTCACCTTTACTATGTGCATTATGATAGCATAATGTGTCGCTTCCTCTTTGCTGAGGATCGTGACCCCCACTCCAATATCCCTCCAAGGCTCTACCTCTCCTCACTATCCTGCGCTGTGTGGAGTGCTGCGGACACCGACGTTCCGGACGCCTGCGAAATTTGGTCACTCCAACGCATCGGTGACCTTCCTCTGCTTCTCCTGCCTTCTAATTTGCCAGTGGCCATGAGCTTCTCCAGGTCGGAATTCTTGGTTTGGTGAGCAACATGTCCAAATAAAATGAGGATATGCGGCAGACAGTTGACAGCCTATTGTGGATGCCAAGCTCTTCCAGAATTGATGTATTTGCGCGCCTGGCTGTCCATGAAATTCTGAGCACTTTCCTCAGATGTGAGCACCTAATTATTTTTAAAATTAATTAAATAAACGAGAATTGTTATTTACAGATGTCACGTGCTGTGAAAATGTTCAAACTTATGAGATACACTCTCAAGAATGAAAAGACACAGAGGAACAAAATGAAAAAAGTTATGCTTTATCGTTCTAGCTCTGAAAGAAGGTTTAAAACTATATTATCTCTTTTTGTAGAAGTACCTTGTGGTAGTTTTGAAATTTCATAATCTTACTATTAATATTTTTTCCGGGGATCTTCGGTTTTCGTTCAACCACTAGGTTCTTAAATTCTTGCTCTTTTGGTGTTCCTAATTCTCTTTCTTTTATAAATTCATCAAATTTTAACCGAGCGTTTCACAATCCAGGTCGAATAGTCTATGAACCAGTTGGAATTATCATTGGTAATAGATTTCTAAGACATCAATATTTTCCAGCTAATTCTGAAGGTCAATTTACCGGAATTGTTTTGAACCAAAGTTCAAGGGGCTTCTTTCATCATTAATCAGGAATTTTTGCCGAAGAATGCCTGCCAGCATTTTGCTCGATATTCTGAAAACATCATGGTAGCTAACAATATAGCATTTCGTGTTCAGTGCAACGTTTTAAATGGCGCAAAACACCGTAAAATTGATGGCTGATTTGATTTCTTTGATTAGTAGCGATCAATTATTGCCGTTTTCTATTGTTTACTTTCTTATTCGGAGGCGATGGTGCATACCTTATTATGAAACATCACGAAACGAGATGAACGTGAACTTCAGAAATTTGGTCTTTGAAATTCTGAGTGCGCGCTCAGTTGAATGCTTTATAAAATGACTGATCAAGACTTCACGTGGGAATGCTCAATTTATTTCTAATTTTGAAACTGTCAATTCATGGTGGAGTTCCATCTTAAAATGACTTCTTTAAATTAAAAAAAAACCTTTGTAATCCTTTTCCACTTATTTATTTTCGATCAGACCGGTTTCACCCTATCACGGGCATCGTCAGACTGGCGAAATTAAAACTAAATCTATGGTATATATAGCATCGATGTCAGGAGTGAGTCCCATTGTTTTCTAACATTGTTTTTATTTATGACTTGAAATTTATTTTATAGCTGGCGGTACTGTTTACTATTATGTTTTAAAAACTGCTTTCGGGTTGGTTTATTACACTCTGAAACACGGATTACATTGTGATTTAAAAAAAAAAAATTACGTAATGTCAGTCGTGTCAGCTTTTATTTGAACAGATGGTTATTTCTGGTTTTGTTTTTTCCCTGTGATTTCCGTCTTGTTTGCTGAAATTAATTTTATAGCAGTTTCCTGTAGTTACATGAACTACGGGTAACCAGGTACATTTTGCCGGTCCGGTCGAAAATAAATAAGTGGAAAAAGTTGCAAAGGTCTTTTAATAAAAAAAATAATTTTTAATGCTGTATTTGTTCTGCCGGTATATCAAGGGAACACCGGTTCAACGAGGATAAGGAAACACCCAGCAATAATAGATAATCAATATAATACTCGTGTGAAGGAGTTTTAAGCTTGTTACACACAATTAATATAATATTATAATATATATATATATGGGGGGAGGTACGCTCGCCATACAATTGCCACAGATATATTATAGTACTTGTGTGTGACGACTGTATGAGATTGTATGGTGAGCGATATCGTGAGGTATGCCACGCCCACATATTGTATGATATTAACTGTCTGTAACCCGTATTAGACTACATTACAGTGTATTTTTATCTTTTGTCTTACCAGGAGATATCGATCAATTTAATTTTTCAATCCTTTTTGGACCAATTGCTAATTTCTTTATTTTCCACAGGGGCCGACACGTGCGAGAGAGATTAGAGACAGCATTCCACGTGGTAGAGAAAGAGTATGGCGTTACTCGACTTCTCGATGCCGAAGGTAAGAATTACATTTTACTAACATTCATTTCTGAAGAGGTGTTCATGGGCACTAGGTAATGCTGCAAAGTTGTCAGAACCCACTGTACCCACTGTAGAATTTGCCAGCCACCTCTGGTCGGGAGCCCCAAAATATCTGAAAAAAAACCCTTGTCTCTGTGCAGAAACGGGCGGTCCGTTTGATAGATTCGCCTATCTTAACAAACGGACTACAATCTTTGTAGCACAAACGTCAGGTGGGAATGCTGTCCTTGTTCTACCGGTATCTTAATGGAAGATGCTCCGAAGAACTAGCGTCATTGATTCCTTCGGCACCGGTGCCTAGTCGGGAAACACGCCAAACGCCCGCCCAACATTTGCACACGTTTGACATTTGTCATATGAGAACGGGCCGCTTCTATGACTCGTTCTTGTGTTCAACAGCTCGGCTGTGGAATCCTCTGCCGACCTCTGTGTTTCCTCCTTCCTACAACATGGGTATCTTCAAGACCCAAGTTCACTTCTTCCTATTCTCTAAAAGACCCTCCACACAGCATCCAGATGATATAGGCCTCGAGTGAAATTATTTCCCTCAGGGTTTCCTGTATGGAGTTACTTAAAAAAAAAGAACCCACGCGGTTAGAGATAATGCCGTGGAAAACGGTCTCCGATCGTACGTTAAATTTTTCATAGAAAGAACAATAATAACGTTTGCTCCTCGTCGGTAATAATAACCCGGCCTGTCGGCGTTGCCCGGTGTTTAATAATAAAATTCTTAACAGTACCTATTTGCGAAATTGCAATAATCGAGCAATCTCGCATCAAATGTCGTAACAATAATGATGCAATTACGTATTTAATTTAGATCCAAACGAGTGTGATTACCCGCTGCACAATCGCGAGCATCTGTCGCTCAATTCTTTTGTCTTTTATTTAAAAAAAGAACAACAATACGAATCAACGTTTAAGTTCACACTTCAACTGGAACGGTTTCAACTTGTAATTCTTCAACTGTTTAAAGTGGAATAATAATAATAATGATTATTATTGTTGATAGTTTAAAAAAAGGAACTACATATGTACATACATGTTTTTAAAAATACTGTTCATGTATGAATTATTGTTCTTTGGTCCGAGACATTCCATTGTTTGGACTCCTAAATAATGGCAGTTATTTGGAGAAGTTTTTGATCCTTTAGTATTTTTTGTTAAACCATATTGTTCTACAATCATCAAATAGATTTAGGCAAGATGACTGTAACTAGGGAGCTGACTAATATCAACTAATTAACTAACCATCACGCCGTTTCACTGCAGGGGTAGGCAGAGAGGACGGACCGCCAAACAACTCGATCTTGGCATACACTTCTTGCTTCTTTCACATTCATACAACGCCTCATATATTCTCTTCTGTTATTCCGACTTCTGACCTGGCCCGACTCAAGTATTTGATTCACTTGATCGTGCCATGTCTTTCTCGGGCGTCCCCGGCTTATTCTTCCATTTACATTCGCGTCATACAGTCTTCTTACACTCCTTACCATATAAAAAGACAATACTCCCATCTTCTGACATTTTCCATACAGTGAGATGCCAACATGCTACAAGCGCCTCTAGCGGATCGGGATGTACGAATGGTTTTTTTTTTCATACAATTAAATATGTGTAATGTATTCTTAATAAATTATAGTAATCGAAATAATTTATAAAATAATTTTTGGGTAACCTAATAAAATATTAAAGAAGCTATCAGGTTTGTACTAACAGTTATAAGCCTCGCCGCTCACTATTCGCGCTTGGTCTGGTGGTTTAGGAAGGGAATAAAGTACTTATTTAAGGCGAAGCTATCAGTGAAATTACTATTTCTATTAATCTATACTACGAATCGCTTAATATTATGAAATCCAAAAAAATATGCACATAAGAAAATTATTAACGTATTTAATTTACAAGTTTAAAAAAATACTGTTTTATAACTAAGACTATTTGCGAAAGATTCCTTTGATGATTTTTTTCTTTCTTACATAATTTCACAAAATGATGAAAAAAACACTTTTTGCCCCTACAACTAACATTTCTAGACTCTGCTTGCCAAGCGAATTTTATGTCCATTACCTACATTCATGGTGACATAAGACACACGCCTTGTAGCAATATTTTTGGCTAGTATACTCGTATTCCTCTAAATAAATTGTGAGAAATTTTCTTTACCTTATTCTTAGATTTCTTTTGGCTTAACTTATCACAATTGAATGGGGACATTTAAATATTTATATATTTTTAAAGCATATATAAATAAAAATGAGAATTATGATATGTTTTGCCAAACTCTAAAAAAAATTTATTGGTAATATCTCTGAATTTATTAAATAAGGTGTTTATTCTCCTCCTAACGGCGAGCGGTGAGACTTAATTATAATAATAATTGGATGATTTGTATAGCGCCATTTTTGTGAAAAATCACCCCAAGGGCGCTTTACAAATATTACTTCCTATTCTTTATCTAATTATGTACAAACAGATACAGAAAAACATACTTACCTGGCAGGTCGCTTCAGATGAACACAGTTTTATTAGAAAATTTAAGTATAGAGATGATAGTTTTACAGTTGCTATTTTATCCTCCTTTTCTATTGATGTTACATTTATTAGAAGATTGGTGGCAAAAGAAGACTTGGTATTTATTTGAAATCTCTATAATATTTAGGACTGGAGAATATTTATAAAATGACATTAAAAAGCGTAAGAAGTTTTTAGTGGATATTAACATTTTTATTTATTATTTTTTCACATTTACTTATTTACAGTGTTGCGGGCTGTGGACGCATTTGTGCACCGATGCGTGATTTAAAAAAATTCTATAAGTGGATTTAGGTAAGCACTAACCGGCTAGCCTAGCTAAGCAATTTACGTGTGCATTTCTTCAATTTATGGATATGATTGTCTGAAAAGATGAGTCGATAAGTGTTAGGACAAACCTAATAGCCTATTTAATGTTTTGTCATATATAAGCAAAAAAGCGGTAAAATCATATAGGTGACCTAATATTTTCACCAATAAAATGTAGACATAATTTGTCTCGACGCCATCTATTTGAGGGATTTAGCCGTTACAAGCCTTTCTCATACTAATAAAGTTGGTTGTTTACAGGTGAAAATATAATAAAAACAGTAATTATTGAATGGAACACTAGTATATATTGATTAACTTGGCGGTAAGCCGACGTAGCTCAACGGTAGAGCATCTGACCGGACATCAGAAGGGTGCAGGTTCGAGTCCTGTCGGCGACATTTATCTTTGCTCGGAAAGGTTTTTTTCAATTTGGATGAGTGTTTCAGGCTAATAATTATTGTTTATAAAAATAATTGTTGACCTAATATTTATTTAATGATTTTTTGATGTCTATGATTTATCAAGAAAGTTAATTAAATTGTATGAAAAAACTCAATTCGTACATCCAGGGCCGCTAGATAAACGGTTGAACGTAGAATCAAGAAAGAGGGAGAAACCCAATACGACTCAATACCAATACCAATACCTTAAAAGTCAAATAACGTAAATTTCCGTTGGTCGTGAGAACTTAACATAAATTTAACACCCAATCTTGCGGCGAGATTGTTCAACTTGCATAATTTATCTGGGTTATATTTTTCATTGTTTCGTATCGTATCTGATATCATGTTTCGTTTTGCAGCCACTAACGCTAAGCCCCTATCCAATACTGCAATGTATGCGGTCAGTCAAACAATGCAATCGGGATTTCGATTTATAAAACACGTTGTATCTTGATTAACATCTTAAAAATGCATCGCCTAAAAACTGATACGGTAATGGTGCCTTGGGGTTGGCCAAAACCTCGATGCAGGTCTGTTACCGTTAGTTTGACCCTGGTTGTCTATTGTTTTAGTATTCCACCACCCATTTGACAAAAAGTCGTTTAAAAAGTATTATCAGTACACAAATCGACCTACTAAATTCTTGTCTCAAAAACGGTCAAAAGGGAGCAATCCGTTTGATTAATCTTTCAGTGGATAGTTTGCAATTTTTAGAATATAGGTGTCACGTGGGAATGCTGTGTTTTTTTTTACCGGTATTTAAATTGAAGTCGCTACAATCTAAGATGATGATCTCTCTAGCATCTCTGCTCAGCCGAAAGGCACGTCAAGCGCGTTGCCAATATTTTAACAACATTTGAGTCTCTGTTCCTTGCAAAATCAGTGAACAATATTGTTCAGTATTGCAGGCCGCCGCGTCCCGGAGCATTTGAGTTACCGGCGTGCCTACTTCATTTGCTTCTTGAGTTTTTTAACATTAAAAAAGCCAATTTACACGAATATTGATTATTGTAAAACTGGTGAAAGGTTACACCATTGCTTTTTCTATATTTTTCAGAACGACATGTTAAATCGTGTACGTATTTTGCAGTTATCATTTTAGATCCATACCCGGCGAGCGCTTGTAATCGACTGAAGCCCGTGTTATCTCTATGATGCCAATTAGCCGCATGTTGTTGGCCATATTTGTAACGCCAATGTGTAATCCATTTGTATACCCCAATGTATTTGTACAATTTCCGTAGGAATGGGTCGTGTGAAATAATTTTTCGTCTTTATATATCTCAAAAGTCACACATTTTCAGGCTAGGACAAATTTTGTTAAGGATTTAAGTTAAGCAAATGAAAGATTTTACATATATTTAAAAAAAAAATGTATTTAGGAATTTGGAAATGTACCACTTGCTTTTCAACAAAATGTTCACTTACTTAAAACCAGGCAAATTGTAGGTTGCTTTGATGCAAATTTGCAACAGGTTGTATTTCGACACAGTGTAAGGTTGACCCTAATTGCCCATTGTCGCAGTGGCGGCATCATTGTCTCCGGTACAATTCACAGGCCGGTGACGGAAGACAATGGGCCATTCGGAGGTTCTTCCACGGGTCATTCATTCCACGAGCACAAGTCATAAGTGGCGTTTGACCTCTTTGTAGACTTTTTTTAAGATTCGCGGATTCGGAAGCGCAAATTAATTACATTTAATACCACGGCTATTAATATGTTGATAGGGAGGTGATGCTCATAGCTAGCTCCCACGAGTACCCTGGTCAAAGACCCACTGCCCAATCCCTTTAGCAAGGTTTGCCAGGTTTGCCATTGGCTGTTTGGCAATGTGTCTTCACCCAAAGTTCTTTAATGAAATATTGGGATCCAGAGCACATCGTGGCCCAAATTCTGATTGAGAAAATGATCTAAATATGTTTTCATGAAGCCAAAAAATAAGCATGCCAGCAAAAATGAATTTGCGGAATTTCTTTATTAATTTATTTTATAATGTGACAAATAAATATAGATCTACAACTGAGTTTTATAACGTATGGGATTGCTATGTAGTAAGATAAAAAAAAGATAATCTGATTGGAAAACTGAATAAAAAAAAAACGCTTTTTGTAAGTCTATCACGCAATTTGAGACAGGCGGTCGATTATTTCAACCATACCCCGAGCTTCACAAGGGGCACCAAAACACTCCCGAATTTCAAGGTCATTTCAAAATTGCATCTCCGTAATCATACATTATATATTTTTTATTCCAGATGTGGACACCCACGAACCAGATGAGAAGTCCCTCATCACCTACATTGCCTCCCTTTACGATGTGTTCCCTGAGCCACCGGCGATGCACCCCCTGTACGACATGGAGGCGCAGCAACGCGCCGGCCAGTACAGAGAACTGGCTTCCACCCTGCACCAGTGGATCAGGGAGAAGGCTGCTCTGATGCAGGATAGAGCCTTCCCCCCCACCCTCATCGAAATCAAGAAACTGCTCGGAGAGTCGCAGAGGTTCAGGAGCGATGAGGTTCCTCCCAAGCAGAGGGAGAAGCAGAAGTTGCAGCATGTTTATAGAGAGCTAGAAGTAAGTTTGAACTGAAGAATGAAATTCCCTCCATATTTTGAATAATTTATTACGCTTTATATCGTTGTTTTTTTACTGTCTTGCTTTTCAACACCATGGTGCATAAGAAAATTTTAAAAGTGGGTTAAGGTGTGAACCCTGTGGAACACCCTTTTCCTTGCACTGGAATAGATTCTTATCCAATCTTTTATTATTGTGCTTCAGCAAAATTAACAAGTTTATATTCGTTTTCCAGAAATATTTCGAGTCTGTTGGCGAATGTGACATCGAACCCGAGCTACGACCCGAGGTCCTGGAGCAAAACTGGGGCCGCCTGATGATGGCGCATCAGGAAAGGGAACGAGACATCCAGGAGGAGATCAGACGCCTCGAGAAACTGCAGAGGCTTGCTGAGAAAGTGCACAGGTAAAGACACACTTCAATCTTGATTTATCACCTAGAATCTTCTACTTGAAAGATCCCATGCATCATTTGGCCCAGGAATAACAAAATTCCGATTCTTAAAAGTATCAAAGCCTTGAGATCCCCATTATTCATTTCAGTGTCATCTCAGTATTTCAGAGATCTCGTCTCTGTATTCTTTTTACTGGTTTTTAAATCTGATCTTTCTTGTTTTTTTTTCATCATGACCCACCATTGCTTCCTTCTTTTCTTCATCTCTTTTCCATTGGAAGGTCTGATTCCTTAACCCTGATTATTTAGTTTATTTCAAATGCTGTGTTCTTGTCTGGAATTACTGTCTTTATTCTATCTATCGATGTGACTATTTCATCATCAACATGATGCTACATCCCAGATTTGGTCTTGTATACAAATGTTCTCTTCCAGTACCGTTCCCTAGCCATTCGCCTCCATTCCTCTCCATTTCAGTTGTCAGGCCTTCCACTCCTGCTCTTTCCTGAAGTCAGTCCACCTATTCTACTTCTTCTAGTGTTCTGACTTCTTACTTGGTTTATCCATCGCAATCTTTGGTAATATTTAATTTAGTGATCAAAATATTAATGCCCCATCTTTTGCAGGGAGATCAAGCAGACAGACTCCAGTCTGGACGCCCTAGAGCGCCGGATAGAGTCCGAATCTCGCCGCCTGGAGCGAGGCGCACACCCAACCGAGGCCAAGGCGGCGGCGGAACATGTGGAGGCATCCCTGCGTCAGGCGGACCAGGACATCCAGGAACTGTTCCGCGACGTGCAGGTGCTGAGAGACGGGCGATACAGCCAATCCCATGATCTGCATGCCAGGTTAGTACAGTACACTAGTTCGTCTTAGGTCCTGCCGAAATGAGACAATCTAAAGTTTCCATAAACTGTCCAAATGAACTAGTAGGTCTACTAACAGGACTTTGCCAATTCAGGAGACACATGCAGCTGTATTGAGCAAATGTGTTGAGGATGCTGAAACTTTAATTCACCTATTTTGCCAATGTCCTACCTGCATTGGAAGAAGGTTACATTACCTGGGAAGACCCGTTGTGGAACCAGGAGACATTCCCAATGACAACCTTGGTGAAGTTTATTTAAGGGATTGGACTACTTTCAAGGGATCTTACACTCTTCTTCTTCTTCCAGAGTAACCACCCTGCACCAGCGCTGGCTGTCAGTGCGTGCCTCCTTCCAGACGCGCATCATGCAACGACTGGGCGGTGTGAGCGTGCCCGTGCAGCAGACCACGGTGAGGCGTGAGACCCGCACCGTGCTTGAGACGCGAATCGCAGACACCAACCACCACTTCACACAACTCATGGAGTGTGCGCAGTGGTGCCGCGACAGACTGGTAAGAACATGAATGACTCTTTCCGCAATCGTAGCGAAAATCAAAGTCTACAAACACAAAGATGGCAAGGCAAAGCACCCTTACAAAAATCAAACAGCTTTTAAACAATGTTTAGTGTATTCAATATTGGCCTCCAAAATAAAGGAAATGCTTACCTATAACAGTAAGTACTAATATAATATATGTATTAACAAGAGATGTCATGCTTTATCTCTGTATAACCATTGTACAGGTCCCGTCTTTTTCATTTGCTTGCTAAATACAAACCTCGATTATATAATGATTCTTATAATTGCCTTTCTTTCCAGAAACAACTGCAGGAAGCAGACTATGGCACAGATCTACCATCCGTGCTGCAGGAACTCGACAGGCATCAACGAGAACACAAGATCATCGATCAGTTCCATTCCAAGGTTTGTGATTAACATTGGGTTTATTGAGGACCTGAATAGGCTTTCCGACCTTCTTATAATATGGTATTATACCTGACATGTCAATTTTGCATTAAAAGAACTTAATTGTAATTTTTTTACGTTTTGTAAATATGTAGGGTTTTATTGGACTTATTTAGAGCAGGAATTCTCCTGAATTGTAACTACGCATAGTTGTGGATGCGACACTGTATTTAATATGAATTGTTGCATGTTGCAGGTTGAACAATGCGTGCAGGCCCGCTCCAACTTCACTGGCGAGGAGTTGGTGCTTTACAACCAGCACCTGAGTCAGCTGCAGAAGCTCTACGCTGAACTGCTCTCCACATCCACCAAGAGGTAGTCCATACAACCTTTCACCCATTTTACTTGTTCTTTCTCCCCTTTCATCTCACATTTTCCAACCTCTCGGTGTAAAGCCAAGGATCTTATTGCTTTGCCAATGAAGATCGTCATTCATTTTTAATATTTCTATTTCCTCAAAGACCTCCCTGATAATTTTGATTTTACTAAAACTCGTTTATATCTTTTCAGATTATCAGATTTGGATGCCCTTAACGACTTCCTCCAGTCTGCATCAGCCGAACTCAACTGGCTGAACGAGAAGGAGCAAATAGAAATAACCAGAGATTGGGCAGACCCACACATCAATTTGACCGCGGTGGAGGAATACTACGAGGTACACTCTTAGTTCATCTCCATAAAAATCACTCATCTTAAACCAACACCATTGTTACTTATTTCTTTCACTACTCATAATTTTGGCTGATCCGTTTCATATTATGTTGTTTTGAATGTAAATAGTTTGTTGTTCCCATCAATATTGAATGCATAAATGGGGCTTTCAAATGACTGAAAAACGGGATTAGATTAGCCACGTTGAATTGTTAATTGTTACCCCACTTATAAATATGATCGGTCATTGAGAGATGAAATCTTCACAAGTGAGCTCACATTGTAAGTGACTAAAACACGAGGTTAAATTAACCACATTGACTTGTTAATTGTTGCCTCAATAAATGCCGGGAGAACTAAATGTGACGATGACTTCAAAATGTTGGCTCGAAAAGGGAA
The DNA here is from genome assembly GCA_022606495.2 of Halesus radiatus. Lineage (NCBI taxonomy): Eukaryota > Metazoa > Arthropoda > Insecta > Trichoptera > Limnephilidae > Halesus > Halesus radiatus. The sequence continues at coordinate 29,437 of JAHDVE020009876.1, read as the reverse complement.
AAGTCCAACACATCTCAATATGCCGAAATATAACATAACATGTACGGGGTCATTTTGGTCACTTATGCATTCCGTATTATTGGTTTTTACATCTGTCAAATTTATACAAAATGTTTTTTTCTCTTATTTCTCCCTTGCCGTGCAAAGCACTTCTTTGGAAATGGAAATGAGGTTTGTCAATATGAAATTTTAATTTCGCTTCTTTTATTTATTCATATTTTCATTTTTGTATTGTCCCAATGCAAAGTTTTTTTCTATGTTGTCCGTTGTGATTTGTAATCATTTAGAAACAAATAATAATTGATGTAATTGTGTCGTGAAAGCAATCAAATTACTTGATTCAAAAGGATCAATAAACGATATTTGTTAGAAGTCCAGGCAGAAACCGGGAATATTTTAATATTTACACGGTTAACTATTTAGCAGTGAAAGCTGACAAAATCAAATTTATAAAAATATCAGATAGTCAAATCATTAAATTAGTAACCCAAAATAAAATGTGGTCGATAGCCCAGTGAATAGGGCGCTCGTTTAATAATAGAATAGATGGAATTCGATTCTTAGAGTAATGCTTAGTGAGAAGGTCTGTATTATAAACCTTATGGTTTATTATAGCTTTTTTTAAAATGAGAATTTGATGTCGTAATCTTCTGATGTTTTCCACTATGATATTTTATGTGTGTATTTTTGTTTAGCAATTAATGTCCTCCCTGGAAAAGAGGGAGCTGCAGTTCAGCTCCGTGATTGACCGCGGAGAGGCCATGATTGCCCAGCAGCATGCGGCCAGCCGTGTCATCGAAACCCACTTGCAGGTTGGTCTTCTCTACTCAATGATCATCAAGACAATCATCATCATATTGACAATACAATTATTTTTTATATATACCATGAAAAAATCTTAGTTGAGACAATCTGCAGCATTTAAATTGATACCTACATGTTTGCATTGCAATTTAGAGCACATAAATTACTCATTGTTAATGAATATTTGAAATATTCTAACTTTAGAAAACAGACGAAAAAGGAAAATTAATGACCTAACCTTTTTATTAAATTAAATTGTAAAATCGGTTGTTCTGAACTCCTGCATTTAATCAACCTGTACATACCTAAATGAACTACAAGACAAACATTAACATTTTACATATGTATATCCCGTTCCAACTATAGTTTGCATTCCCTAATTCAAGGCTTACACAGTCTTGGTAACAAATACTTAAATGATATGGATGTATTTGACAATAATCGAAAAAAGTATGTATTAATTGATAAACTAAAGTTCTTAAAAACTTAAGACAAGATTTTTGTGCATATCGCAAATGGTAACAATTATTATTTTTATAAACAATAATTATTAGCCTGAAACACTCATCCAAATTGAAAAAAACCTTTCCGAGCAAAGATAAATGTCGCCGACGGGACTCGAACCCGCACCCTTCTGATTGCCGGTCAGATGCTCAAAAGTATGAATGAATTATTTGTATCTATTTTATAAATTACTGTTAACTACAACTTTTTAAATTATTTACTTATTTGTTATGAATGTTGATATTGACTTTGTTGATATTGATTTTTTTTTCTGTTCCTTTATATTCCTGCGTATTTTTAACTTTGGTGCAGTTTTTATTTTATTTTTCTTATTTCAAGTGTAATTTGTACATATTTTCATTTTTTTATGTGATTTAAAAATGATGTATTTTTATGTAAAAGCCCTCTCGGCATTTAAATATTGAAAAATAAAATATAACTTTTTTATCTTATTAAATTATTAGTCCTTTTTTTAATCTTGAGGACTTCAGAATGAATACTTTTGATTGTCAATATAAAAACAAAATGTGTTGAACCGATTTTTGGTGTCTTTTTCAGGCTTATTTTCAAATTGGTACAATCATCACGTTTTCTTAATTTATTTTAGTATGTAGTTCCATTCTAACACTATTGATATTCCCCAGGTGATGCAGTCCCAGTGGGCGTGGGTGCTGCAGCTGACCCTGTGTCTGGAGACCCACCTCAAACACACCACCGAGTACCACAACTTCTTCCAGGAGATCAAGGAGGGTGAGAAGTGGATGGCCAAGTAAGTTCATTATTAAATATTTATTACGGGGTCAATTTAACTTGTGATTATTACCCCGCAATCTCAGTCGATGATTAATTATTTTTAACATTTTGGAAGTAATTTGTTTTTAACCTCTTTAGTTGATAATTTATTAATTAAAGGGTATTTCAATTCTATTATTTATTTATGAAATATAACTTTCTAAAGATATGAATTTAGCTCTGAATTCCGAATCTTTCATCAGTCTTAGCTCATGTGGTATTCTTTTCTAACGTTTAGAGCTTGATACTCCGAGAGAGCAATCTCCAAATTTAATAACTGAATTGCGGTATTATATTTTACACTATTATTGTTCAAGTTAAGTCAAATAAACACTGAGGTGGAAGATACGCTGAAGCAGGATTGTGGATGAAGCATGGAGTATGTGGCATTTCTTCCTCGGCATGATAGTTATCTTGTTAGTAATAAAGGTCATTAACGAATAATCCCCATTCCAGGCGCGAAGAGATCCTCAACAGCACATTCTCGCAGTCTGAGTTCACCCTGGACCAGGGCGAGAGTCTGCTCCGGGGCATGCAGGAGCTGCGGGAGGAGCTGAACCAGCGCGGCGAGGCCGTGGCCAGGACCGTGTCCAGGGCGGCCAACGTTTACCCCATCAGGCAGCGCCGGCAGCCGGTTACCAGGCCGGTCAAGGCGGTGGCGGTCTGTGCCTTCTCCAGTGGAAGCGTAAGTATCCTTGTTACTATCAAATGAAAGTAGATAAAGTACTACAATATTAGCTTTTTTTGGTTGTTTGTGCCTTTTCCTGTTTTTGGCTGTTACTAAATAGCATTTATTTATTTTTCATAGTCTTCATAAAACAGTTGTATACCAATATATTACAGAGATTATGACAGATGTAGAATACATTACAATAAATGATTAGGTACATGATTAACAATTACATAAGATGACATTTCTAGAGATTACCCGATGGTTCCGACGAATAGGTGCCCGAGGTTCTGACACATCATAAAATCAGATATTTTATTCTTTAGGCTACAAACTTTTTGGTAGATTTTACTAATGTCTGTTTTTTTTCGGACGCATTGGTGTCGGACGTCTTGAATTGGGGTCGTGGTCTCCGAAACGACCACTCGTTAAGGCTACGTTTTCATGCCATTAAATTAAGCATATCGTTCATGCTTCGTAATCAGATTTTCGATGGTATAATCTATACTGGGCTTCTTTTTTTTCAAGAATGAAGTGATATTGTGCAAACACTAAATTATGTAGGACCAACACAGCATTGCCATGTCTATGTTCTAAAATTTGTAATCCATCTGTTATGTAATGTCCGAAGAATGTATCTAATGTCTTGTCTAGCTCGCAATAAGGTACACTTACTCATCATAGTATCTGCCAGTTTTGTAAACTAACTAACTAACTAACCATCATGCAGTTTCCCCGCAGGGGTAGGACGGACCGCCAAACAACTCGATCTTGGCATACACTTTTTGCTTCATTCAGTTTCATACAACGTCTTATACATTCTCTTCTGTTGTTTCGACTTCTGACATGGCCCGACTCAAGTATTTGATTCACTTGATCGTGCCATGTCTTCCTCGGTCGTCCCCGACCCATTCACATTCGCCTCATATATTCTCCTTACACTCCTTTCTTCGTTCATTCGCTCTACATGCCCAAACCATCTAAGCGTCCCTTTCTTAATCTTGGTCACTACGCTTACATCAGCCTTGCATTCTTTACGAAACTCAACATTTTTCACACAATCATACATGGTTTTACCACACATTCGTCTCAGAGATCTCATGTCTACAGCATTCAGCCTACTTTCATCCTTCCTCTGCCAGTTCCATGCCTCACATCAGGGTTGGTATCAGCACTCCATTGTGGACTGCTAGCTTCGCTTCTTTGGACAACCGCGTTCAGTCCCTCGTTAATGGAGTTTCCGTCACTTGGAGTCACCCTTCTTTCAATGTCCCTATCAGTCTCGCCAGTTTTATACAATTGTAATATTGTAAAAGTATTTCTTTTGAGTTCCGTAGTTGCAGAGTGAGACAACGATAGATAATCCTTTATAGTAGAGCAGGTTCACTCACTCTGCCCCCTTTCCCAGAACCGATACCGAGCTAGCCACTAGGTATTAAAGATCTCCTGTAATCTTGCATATAATAAAGTGTAATCTGTAATACTGAGTATTCACTATATTCCTTCTAACATCAGAAAGAACCTGAGATAACATTGGTATAACAACAATACTCCCTGCTTTTGAGAGCTCGACTTAGCTCTGGTTTCAATAGAGCCCCCGCATATAGCTGCTAACTTAAAATTCCACTGAGCATATCAATGGAAGATTGATTCCGTTCATGTAGACTAATTTTCATGGTACTAATATTGTTATTTTGTTTGTTTGCAGCTTTCCCTGGAGAAGAACAGCTCGTGCACTGTCGTGGACGTGTCGGGCCGCACCAGATGGAGAGTGCGCGGCGGAGCAGGCGAGGCGCAAGTGCCCTCCGCGGCTCTGGCGTTGCCGCCACCGTGCCAAGAGGCGCTGGACTCTGCGCAATCGCTGCAGGAGCGATACGATAGGGTGAGTCTCTTAATCAAACGCTGAAAAAAATACAGCGCCCTTGAGGTGATTTTTCACAAAAACGGCGCTATAAAAATCATCCGATTATTATTATTTTTATGACAGGCCGAGAATCGGCGGTTACAATAAACTTTGCGCACATGGCAAATTTCACAATATTGAAATGTTAACAAATGTTGGTTCTAACAACTGGATATTAACGAGTAGACACTTTTCTATGTTGCTAATTGGCGCTGGATAGATTCTCACTATCTTAGATGTAAATATATTTCACCAAAATGTTGGTAAAAAGAAGAATTTCATTGACGCTTGGTTCTCCGTTCTACCGTCACAGTGCAGTAGCGCTGCTTTCACCACTGGTGGTAAAAATGAGAACTCTTCATCCTGTCGGTAAAAGGGAGGATCACAATAACGCTTGGTTTGCTGAACTTTTCTCCAACCCAAACCATCCATATCACCGGGTACACGACTACTAGTCTATGATGAAATTTAAAATTAATTTAAAAGTTCTAAGTTTGCTATAATATGTTGTTTTTTTGCAGCTCCTGGCTCTGTGGCAGCGAAAACAACTCCGTATGAGACAGAACATGATCTTCGCCACCATCAAGGTGGTCAAGGGATGGGATCTGGCTCAGGTTAGTTACATATGTTTTTCGTTACCTCCGTTTTATAATCTTTACCTGATGAAAACCAAAATCAAAATATAATCCTGTATGCGATATGTGTATAATTTCAAATATTAAAATAATATTCATAATCATCAATATGTATGCATTGGAAAATACACGCAAGATAATAGGATAATGCCGCAACCGGGATTTAAATGCCGGGATCTTTATCATCCGGGCAATTGCTCTAACTACTAAGCTATTATGATAATCTGTCGTATTCCTCCAATAGGTATTGTATTTTGAATAATAAAAATACCTGGTAATTGGTCAATTTTATAGAGTGCAGTTTAGTGGTTAGAGCCATCACTCAAAAATGGCCCTAAATATCACTTTTTAGTTTGCTATCTCAAGCAATACTACACATGATTTATCTGTAAATTCTATACAGGTAGTTAGGAAATGTATAAGGTTTCAAAAGACAAAAATCCCCAAACTGTAATATTTTAAATTCAATGAAATATGATACATACCAAGATATCTGAAAATAGGATAGTTTGAAAATCAGTGAAGGCAATTTTGAACAATTTTTGTTTTTTGAAACCATATACATTTTCCTAATTACCCGTATAAAATTAACAGATAAATTATTCATAGTATTTCTTGGGTTAGCGGGCTACAAAGTATGTATTTTTGGGTGCAGACTGTTTATGAAGATCATTGTATACTGTAGCTTTTTATAAATAAATGTTACTGCCTTTGTGTTGTATCATATGGGATTAGCTAGATAACTCAATTAGTATTTTATTTATGCTGCATTCCTCTTTGTTAATTTATTGCAAGAATTTCTCTTCAAGATGACATCTCATGAACAAAAGTGTAACAGCGTCAATTCTAACGTGTCCCTTTTTTCCTCAGTTCCTGGCAATGGGAGCAGAACAACGCGGCGCCATCAGGCGCGCCCTCAATGAGGATGCCGACAAGCTCCTCCGGGAGGGAGACCCCGGAGACCCACAGCTCAAGAGGCTCAGGCGCGAAATGGACGATGTCAACAAACTGTTTGACGAGTTTGAACGCAGAGCTAGAGCAGAGGGTAAGTTACTTCTGTCATATTATTCTAGATTGATAGCTATTGTCCTCTACGATAATGCTAGTAACTGTTTTATTTTAAGAGGTGGACAATGTCAACAAACTATTTGATATATTTGTCTTTGCTATATTGCAGATTGGATTTTTTAATTTTTTATTTAATATAAATACATTTAAAATATTTAATAGTACAGATATACCTTAATAGCTAATTACAAAAAAAGTATAATTTTTTTTAACAAAAACTACCCAACTCGATAGAGAAAGATTTCTCGTGTTTGAGTTGGGGAGCAGCACCATGTAGGTAGCGACAGTAATGATGTAGATACTATGCTATTTTGTAATATATGCGAACACTGAGTACCACATCCACATTTCAGGTGATTTATGAGCGAGATGGAAAATGTCAACAAACTTTTTGACAAGTTTGAGGAGTTTGAAAAGTGACAAATATTATATTGCAGTTTATATTATATTACACGCTGATTGTGAATGTCACATCCACATTTGTAGTGATTTTTGAAGGCGATGCAAAATATCAATAAAGTATTTGATATGTTTGACCGGTGGTTACCATTGTTATTAACCGTTAAGATTGTGGCTATTTTGCCTTCGATCAGCCATTCAATGATAATAATAATAATAATAGAAATATTTGCATAGCGCGGTTTTTGTGAAAAATCACCTCAAGGGGGCTGTCAATGCTTCAAGAAAGTTGGACGATGTTAACAAACTATTTGACATGTTCGAACGGCCACCGTTGTTGATTAATTTGCTATACATATTGTTGTAAATTGTGATTATGAGTGCCAAACTCATATTTCAAGAGGCACAAGAGTGTGATGGACAATGTCATCAAACTATTTGTCAAGTTTGAACAGTCATTAATTAATATTGATGCTGAGTGTCAAATCCACATTTCAAGAGACTCACCAGTGTGATAGACTATGTCAATAAACTATTTTTTTTTTATATGAATACCGCACAAGAGTCCCAAATGCTCCCAACCGTCTGGAGCCAGTGAGACTATGGCATCCCCAATTGGGGAATGTTGTGAGGCTGTAGGTATTAGGGAGGGGTAGGAGAAGGGGAAGAGGAAGGTGGGGAAAATACCTGGCTATTCAGATCTAGTCACCAAACACGGCTAAAAGCTATTTTAAGCAACGTTTCAATTCTGAATGGTGGTCTTTCACCAGGGCGATATTGAGAGTATCTTCCACTCAGGAGCATGCACAAATATACTATATATTATTTTTAAATGAATTAATTGTGAAACAACACATATTAATTAAATAAAATTTACTTGCGCATGCCGGGATTTGAACCCGCGACCTCCGGATTCTTAGTCGAGAGCCTTACCCCTCGACAATGAAGGCCGTCAAAGATAGTCATATCGTTGTAAAATAATTAGTAGCTTTTTTCGGAGGGCAACCAACCCAGGTTCATACATTCCATGAGCAATCATTTCTGTGTCATATATTTAATAGGTGTCACTTTTGATGAATTGATTTTGACAGGCTAATTACTCGTCAAATTAAATGGATGTTTTAACCTTTCCGTTGCCAAGAGGGGTAGTCTAAATCTCTTAACTTACTATCCTTCATGTATTATTTTAAATCGAGACCTTATAGTTTAGGTATTTTTTGTATTCCTACAAAACCTTATAAATAGATAATCTAACATAAAATAAAAATAAATATTAATGTGTAGTCATTATCCCTTGCCACAAATAATATTTCGCGGCCACACGTTTCCTCCATTTTACTCAAACAATGGCGGGTGATTTGCGCCATCTCACTCGGTCGCATTATTACCGAAGCTATGTGAAGGGGTAAGATGATCGGCGCCGGATCGCCAGCAGGTAGCAAATGTTCTTACACGTGTTAAGTCAGTAAATCCACAACCACCGACCAGTAGCCACGTTCGTTGATGAATGTAGAGGTTTTTTTAAAATAAAATTATCTGTATTGTGATAGTCTTTTCACAAAAACACATTAGATGTGTTAGCCATTAGAAGAATTTTCAATAAAATTTATAAATAAATTTAAAAAATGGCATTATAATGATAAAATGCGTGGGGTAATTGAGTCACCCCTAATCGTGGCATACCAAAGGTAAAAGGAGACACATTATATATATTATAAATACGTATTAAAATGAATTTTTTTGATTAAAAAACCTTTGTAACTTTTTTCCACTTATTTATTTTCGACCGGACCGGTTTCACCCTATCATGGGCATCCTCAGACTGGTACAATGAATACTAAATCTATGGTTTTCTAATATTGTTTTTATTGTTTGAAATTCAAACAATAAAAACAATATCCGTGCTAAACGACAAATTAAAAAAAATTCATTTTAATATGGAATTCCACCATGAGTTGACAGTTTCAAAATTAGAAATAAATAAATACGTATGTACGTCCAATGTTGGATGTTTGTTTTCCAATTTCATTTTTTAATTTCACATTTTCTCGCAATCGGCAAAATGGTCACAAATGAATAAAATACGTGAGTCGGGTCATGTCAAGAGTCAGAATAAAAGAAGAGTATGTATTAAACGAAGTAAGAATGTGAATGAAGTAAGAGGTGTGTGCCAAGACTTGTGTAGTCATCCGTCCTCTCTGCGTACCCTTGCTGAGAAATGGCTTATTGTTTGTTTAGTCGATTAGTCGGTTAGTTGGGTACAATTTGCCCTAATGTAAACCACTATCATGCTGATAAAAATATTATTTATAAATATTTATATAGAAACTTTTGTCCCCATTCCCACAATATTGGAACGAAGCTTTGTTTTTTAAGTCAATTCCCAATTTACTTTAATTATCCAATCAATTCATAATTGTTTAATTGCCCAATAATGGTGCCCAATTATTATCGGTCCATTTCCAATACAAAAGGTTTGTACAGGCGACACCCTGTCAACTGGCACAGCATAAATTTTTCAAGCCAAATAATGAAGTGTGTGTTTTTTGAAATACAACATGCCACTCTGTGAACATAAATTAATAATTTATTTTTTTTAACTTATTGAAGTTTATAAACCTCACTGTAATATTTAATCATTGAAGAAGATAATATTAACACATTAGTTACGGCGATGTTTGTTAAAAATCTGTCACTTGCGGCGGCCGGGATTAGATCGCAGTCCCCCTACCGGATGTATGTCAGCAAACTTCAACTTCGAGCTCTTATCAATAAAAAAAAAAAAACTTTTATCAAATTATTTATAAAAAAAATATTCGTCCACAAATCACAATAGTAAAAAAAAAGTCAAATACACTTCATATAATATTGTGTAATAACAACACAGGAATAACAAGCGCTGAAATCTCAACAGCTGCGAATAAAAAATGATATTAGGGCTTCCCCACTTGAGTCTATTGCGTCATAAGTATCAGCTAATGACTAAAGAAAAAGACAATGATCTTCGTATTTTATTTCATTTTTTGACAAAAAAAAAATACCGTCTGTCGTCTATGTTCAAAATTAATTTCCAATTCTTCCTTGAAAATAATTATCACTTTTAGCAATGTTTTGAACCAGTGAAGAGTCCATAATTATGTATGTATTATAGTGACATCTATCCGCTACACCGCAAAGCCAATATTACAGAAGAAATTACATGTTTAAAATGTGTTTTTTGTATTTGAAGTTGAAAGTCACGGAAATGCACAAAAATGTGCGCCCCGCCACAACACAAGGTTTCTGAAACGCACAAATATGTGCACACCGTAACCAATGCGTTAAAACATCCCAAATGAAACACGAATATGAAAAAAAAAACAACATAAAAATAAAAAGGTATCAGTCGCATCGGAAAGAACTTTGCAATCATCATAAGGATAGCAGCCAATAATATGGGATTTAATATGGAGGATAATATTAACAAGTCTTGAACCTGAAGTATGATATTGGTGAAGATGGCGTAAATTGAATTGGTCTCATTAGTTTAGTCGGTAAAGCGGTTGTCCCGGATAGACAGAGGTCCCGGGTTCGAGTCCCAGATGCCACTGATACCTTTTTATTTTTCTGTTATTTTTTTCGGATTCGTGTTTCATTTAGGATGTGTTAATATTATCTTCTTCAATGATTAAATATAAATTCATTCATTCAGTGCAGTAGAATCATTTTAAAGAGATTTTTGCTTGTGTAGTGGTGTAATGTATCGTGGGTCTACTGCGGGATAAGGGGGGACTGCGGGCGATTGTTCCAAACTATTTCGAACCAATTTGAACCACAATCGGTGTGTACCACGACACAAAGAAAAATCTCTTTAGAATGATTTACCTGTACCTATTTCACTGTAGTATTATGTACATTGTGCAAAAAATAAGTGCCCAGAGTGGTATATACTCTCAGTATTGCTTGAGTGAAAGACCATCAATCAGAATCAAATTTAAAGTAAATTTTATTTATTTTCATATTAAGAAGCTACGGTCGTAGCGAAACCCGGTCGGCTAAAGTATAAATAAAAGTGATGTAAACAAAGTTATTGTTTTATTTTTTAAAATTAAATTTTATTTGTTTGAATTGTGTTATTTCACAATTTATTGATTTAAAATAATATGTAGTATATTTGCGGCACGTTTCAGAGTGGTAGATACTATCAGTATCACCCTGGTGAAAGACCACCATTCAGAATCGAAACGTCGCTTAAAATGGCTTTAGTACTTCCCCACCTTCCTTCTTCCCCATCTCCTTCGCCTCCTCAATACCTTCAACTCACAACATATCCCAATTTGGGATGCCATAGTCTCACTGGTTCCAGACGGTTGGGAGCAGCTGGGACTCTTGTGTGGTATCACATAATTTTTTTATTTATTTTTAAATACTGCCCCGAAGAAGCTACGGTAGTAGCGAAACCCAGTCAGCAAGAAGTATATAAAAAATAAAAGTGATGTAAACAAAATAATTGTTTCATTTTATAATATAATGTTACATCTCAAAATTATCGCTCCGTATGAAAATATATTTATTATTATTCTGAATGTATGGCTTAGAAAACAGTGAGCCCACTGTACGCGCCTGATTTCGACAGTCACCCACTGAGAAGTGATGCTGTTTTTATTCTGCTAATTCAGAAGGCAATTTTTCCCAATAAAACAGCCATAAAAGTTCCCCGTATATTGTCACCCACTTTTTTCCACTGTAGAAATGATGCAATCAAAATTAATTCCACTAACCCGGATGACCTTAGAATACTATTAGTGACATGTTATTTTTAAATATTTATTTTTAAATCTGCTATGCATCGGTATTGCTCTGTATTTATCTCTTCACAAATTAGACTCTGATTACAACAAACACTTTGTTATTAATTAATAAATAACGGGGTGATGGATTTAGAGACGGTTTATGACGGCCTCCATGGTCGTGGGGTAAGGCTCTTGACTACGTATCCGAACGTCGCGGGTTCAAATCCCGGCGTGCGCAAGTAATTTTTATTTAATTAATTTGTGTTGTTTCACAATTAATTCATTTAAAAATAATATATAGTATATTTGTGCACTCTCAGTATCGCTCTGGTGAAAGACCACCATTCAGAATTGAAACGTTGCTTGAAATGGTTTTTAGCCGTGTTTGGTGACCAGATCTGAATAGCCAGGTATTTCCACACCTTTCTCTTCCCCTTCTCCTTCCCCTCCCCAATACCTTCAGCCTCACAACATTCCCCAATTGGGAATGTCATAGTCTCACTGGCTCCAGACGGTTGGGAGCAGTTTGGGACTCTTGTACGGTATTCATATAAAAAATAAATTAAAAAAAGAGAGCTGGGAAGCTAAGCTCTTTCTAATAATTACAATGGTAATAATCTGTCTATCTGACCTCGAGAGGTTCTCAGATATCGCTGCCGTACTGTATCGTCGACAGTGTCATCTGTGTCAAAAAGTCGAAACTAAGATATTACTGGTATAGATCACACTTCTAGAGATTATGTGTTCACTGTTCAATGTATGAGTGAAACATTAATATGATGAGAATCTAGATTGCTTCAACAGAAGCAATCTTCCTAACATACCTTTCATTGATATGCTTACGCCCATTCCTCCTAACTTTTTGAATGATCAATCTGAGGCACCGATCAGCCAAGTGTTTTGTTGAGTAACGCGCTCTGTTTGCCTGTTTCCAAGCATCTTTTATCGTTGAACATCCTAAATTATCTATGAAGGTGCCCGCCCACTTTCATAGACAATAAAATAGTGCCCGCTCACTTTCATAGACAATAAAATAATATCAGATGTCGCGAAAGTACACTTCGTTTCGTACATTTGACATTTGACCGTTTGGTGAAAAACAAGACATAACGCAACTTATAATAAGTAAAATAAGTTAGGTTCTCTTCAGTTTTATTTAAAACATACAAAAAACTTGTTTTTGATATTCGAAAACGGAAATAAATCTTTATTATTTAATATTTGAATCGCGTAAAATAGATCGCGAACCAAGACATTTGACATTTCGGTGACATTTTTTCACCCTGTTGACACTTTTTTTTCTATTGAACGGAACTTAATCCACAAAAATCAATATCCTAAATTGATTTGTAAATTTGATCGAGAATTTCCCTGGGAAGAGCGTATTTGTGCATTTGAACAGCGTTGAGGCAAAATTTAGGCTCAACAGTTGCTCAGTAGGGTTGGGAAGAACGGCCGTTAGTGTAACTTTAAGTGACCGGCTCAGGCACGGGGGATCCATCGAAGCCAGAGTCAAGTTAGCCTCTCAGAAGCTGGGCGCACTATACACATACTTTAATAAGTACACAACTGCTGACCCTGTACAAATCGGAACTGCGCCCCACTCTTAAATTTGTCAACCACCCCTGGCGTTATTGATCCCTTCGGCACCGATTCATAGTCGCGAAACGCGCCAAACGCGCACCCAATATGTGTACACGGTTGACATTTGACACACGAGTTCAACAACTCGACTGTAGAACGATTTTTACAACATGGGTCTCTTCAAGACCCATGTTCACTACTTCCTCTCCCGAGGGAAATTATTTTCCTTAGGGCAAAAAATAATGTAGTGTTAATAATTATTTTCTTTGCTATTTACAAAATAAAGTAATTGTACTACACTTAGTTTCCTACCCAATTGATGGCAATAGCGAACTTAAACATACTGCAATAACTGACCAAAACGCCTACTATGGATGTCATAAATCGTTCACAATTACGTACCTCTGACTTATGATGTATTATTCTCGGGTGTGACATAATATTTCCGTGTCAATAAATAGAATGATATTAGTGAAGTGGCCATGGGAATGTTAAGGGCAAATCAATTGCCAGATTTAGATTCAAGCGATTAGTCCACACTTCACACGTCCAGAGAGTCTGCCTCACCAGAACATCACATCAGACGTCGGTTGTGGAATGCTGTGCTTTTCTACTAGTATTTCCATGGAAGGTGCCTTGAAGAATCGTTCATCCCCTCGGTGCCGGCGCACAGCTGGGAGACTCGCTGAACGCGTCCCCATGTTTTAATAATAGTTAAATATATAGATAGACAAACTTCATAGCGCACAATGGAAAAGACATTGCCAGCTGAAAATAGTTTCTGTGTCCTAAAAATCCCGGACAGAAAAATCTGCAAATTTTGTGAGTTTTGCTAGTTTAAATCATAGATGAGCCGTTTCTCCGTAAGGGTGGGTAGAGAGCATGGCCCGCCAAACAATTCGGTCTTTGAACACACTCCTTGCTTCATTCACATTCATACATCGCCCCATACATACTCTTACCATTATTCTGACTCTTGATATGGCCCGACTCTAGAATTTGGTTCACTTGATCGTGCCATGTCTTCCTCTTTGAATTTGATAATTTCGGAAGTAGTTAATGTCATATTTTATAACGCATCTGAGTGAATTTTAAATTAGTGTTCGAAGATAATTATGTGCCGTATTAATTAGTCGGCAAAAAATTACAGAGGTGAACTTTTAGTTTATTTTATTTTATATATTTACTACATAAATTACTCGACTGTCAGAGCAATTAGATTTTTCAAAACTTCTTCAATGAGGTTATCTCCAATTTTTTTTTATTTTGATGAAAATGTATTATATTTTAAAATTAGTTTTTCGATATATCCAAATATGTAAGTTATGTGCTTTCATCTTCACAGCTTATATCTTCGGTACTATTCGGTATTTTCCAAAAATTCTAAAAGTTCTGGTTTCAGCATGCTCTAATTAATATGATGCCACTGACGTCAGAATAAATAGATCTGCAATATAGCCAAACTTGTCCATTTTGACGGCTGGAGTCAAACCACAATTTGGCACCAGCCGAGTTAACGCATTTCTATAACGTATTGACCGGCAGCGAGTGATATTCGAAGATTTTGAGAAATAAAACAATAATTATAGTTTCCTGAGTAATCAAACATAAAAATAGAAGTGCTAAAGGGAATAATTCAAACTATCGCTTTACACTCCACAGATAAACTTTATTTTACTGTATTATAAGTTTATTCAAAATATAATACATGAACAGTTTTTAGTGACACTAATTCACTGCCGTCCACGTTGATTTCACGTGATTTTGACTGCGGTGAGCAATTCGTAAAACATTTGTAAAAGGGTCAAAATAAATATTTTAAGATACTATTCGATTTTTGTAAACAAGTCGAACCTTTTTACTTATTTACTGTTTTACTTTAATTGGCGGTTTGGGTTAGTTTGGAATCTGTTAGTACAGTTACGCGAAAAAGGGAGAACTGCGATGAATTACGCGCAATAGTAAAAAAAGACGAGTTGATCATTAGCAGATTGGCTCTTCGAAGAGCAAATACTAATACTTTGCAGCGCAATGCGAGTTGCCTGCAGTCTGTAGGGATGCATTTATTCGCAAATCAAATGAAAGTGACTTGCCTAAGCTCGTCCCCCTAATTTTAGTTTCTTCCCCTTGCGTGTTAGGGCTCTATATGTATTATTTGATCTGCGCATGATACATTTGTAAACAACATGAAGTCTTATCGTAGGAGACAACTTTATTACATTAATTATAATAATGATAATAGGATATATTATTACTCTAAGAGTAATAGTTATTCAATTCTCGCAAGCTTCTGGAGTTGGCTTTGAAATTTCACTCAGTATTTATGATGAAGTCGGTCTTCTGATATTCAAGCCACCTCATCTGCAACTTTTATACGAAGAGTAACAGGGATTATACCAGACGTGACTATCAAAGTTTGTAATACCCTCCATTTGCATAAACATCAACCAGTACATAACTCAGTAGGTGGTACGACTAGATACGAAATCAACTACTGAGTTCGTGCAGTTTCGAACGAGAGACGACTCGATACGTTCTCGATCAAGCTGGCATGTAGTACTGTCAGGCTCATAACAGACGACCTGACCACAAACGAGAGAGAGAGAGAGAAGCGACTAGATACGCGTCTCTGTCTTGTTTGTTTGTCTGCACAAATAATTAATTGTGCAACGCCCGACTTTAATTTTAACCTGATAGCAGCGACTAGATACGCATCCCTATCTTGTTATGTTTGCACAAAAAGAGGATTTGTGCAAACGCCCCCTTTCAGTACATATTGGCTTTCGACAAGCGTAGTTCCGGGGTTTTCGAAGAAGTGATGATGACAGTGCACGTCATCGTTTTCTTTTTCCTACGCCCCTGAACCTCGTTTTCGTCCCGAGACGCTACTGGGTGCTAACGGGACATTTCTCCGACCCCCGCCACCCCTACGGTCGCTCCCGGCGACGGTCCCGAAACAGGGCGGGCTCTCATTGGTCGAGCCCCTCTGATCCACAAAAAACCTTTCAAAATTATTGTTCTACCAAAATTGTCTGTCTTTGTAAGCGATTCCTGCGGCCGCGGTGACTGATCTAAATAAACAATCTTTTCTGATCTGTTCATTAGCGCCCGCGTAATCGAGTAAACTTACTTATTTTATGTTTGTACGATGCATTTTTTTGTAATCTGACAGCAAAGTATTACCTGTCCTACTTTGACCCCCATGACATACTTTGTAATAATTTTGGTTGCTTTAATAAAAAATAGGTGAAGATTGCAATAGGCTCAATTCAAGCAGAAGGTCGTGATTGACATCCTAATTTTTTGATCAAGTCGATCCAAGATTGACAGAGTCTGCGGCAGCTCGCGAAATATTCACGAGTTCAAACTGCCCGATTCGCCGCACGGTATCGCACCGAAGTACTTGAACGACGAGTGCATTTCTAAAATTCAAAGTATTCTCACGGATTCAACACGCCTTCTACCTACTTCGCCTGCATCTTCACCCGGCCTGAAAACCGACCGTGACTTTCTCTTCACCCTCACCACCTCCTTGCAAGAAATCGTTTGCCTTTTTCAAGGCATTTCTCCCTTCCTTCCTACCCTGCTCTGAAGCGTCGAAGTGGCCAGCCTGATCTTCTTCTTCTAAAACGTGCGCAAGAGTTTACAGATCTTGTCCCGTACATGGTCCTTCCTGAGCCAGGATCTACTTCACGCCTTCACGACTACTAGTGACGTCTTCTCGCCTTCACGCCTTCAGTGACGTCTGCACGCCTTCTCGCCTTCAGTGACGTCTGCACGCCTTCTCGCCTTCAGTGACGTCTGCACGCCTTCTCGCCTTCAGTGACGTCTGCACGCCTTCTCGCCTTCTCGCCTTCTCGCCTTCAGTGACGTCTGCACGCCTTCTCGACTACAAGCGACGTCTGTACGTCTTCGTGCCTTGTACGTGCCGAGATGCCTGCACGTCGCAGCCGTCGAGGGGCCTCGAGCTCGGAGGCTCAGCCCGAGTCCACCGCTGTGCCCGCCGCTGTGCCCGCTGCTGTGCTCGCCGCCGCGCCCGCCGCTGCGATCGCCGCCGCGCCGCCTGCCGCCGCGTGGCCTGCCGCCACGTGGCTTGCCGCCGGGCCGTCTGCCGCTGCCCCACCCCCTCCTGCGCCCGCCCCTGCGCCCGACGCTGCTCCCGCCGGTGCGCTCGGCGCTGCGCTCGGACCTGCGCTCGGACCTGCGCTCGGACCTGCGCCCGGCGCTGCGCTCGGCCCTGCGCTCGGACCTGCGCTCGGACCTGCGCTCGGACCTGCGCTCGGACCTGCGCTCGGACCTGCGCCCTGCGCTCGGACCTGCGCTCGGACCTGCGCTCGGACCTGCGCTCGGACCTGCGCTCGGACCTGCGCTCGGACGCTGCGCTCGGCGCTGCGCTCGGCGCTGCGCTCGGCCCGGCGCCCGGCACTGCGCTCGGCGCTGCGCTCGGTGCCGCGCCCACACCCACCACTGCGCAGTCCTCCGATACTGAGAACAACTCCTCCACCACAGAGGACACCGTGAGGCAGCTACAACGGGAGATGCGCGCCTTGAGGGAGCAGCATGCCAAGCAGCTCGCCGCGCTATTGTCGGCCATGCAGCCCGCCAAGCAGGACGTCCCCGCAGCTGTGCAGCCAATCCCCGAGCCAGTGCGACTACAGATGACCGACGCAGAGGCACGTGCTGTGCGAGCCCCGGCTGAGGGGCACCCCCTCCCCGCTGCAGCGTACGGCCCCGCTGTGCTCCCTTGCCCCGCAGCGCCGGCCGGACGCTACGCCGAGCCACTGCCGTATGCCGAGCCGCTGCCGTACGCCGAGCCGCGAGCCTGCCCACTCTACGCGCAGCCCTATGCAGAGCCGTCTACCTCGCAGTTGCACGCGGGGTCCCAGCCCGCCAACATCGGGCGCCTGCATCCCAGCTACTCGCCGCTGTTCCCGCCGCAGCCTACCGCTGACGAGACTGCCCGGCATACCAGAGAGTGGGTCCAGCAGGGCGAGGACCCTACCGTGGCACGGATCGGCGCTATGATTGCCGAGGCGATCCGATCGACACGCGTACCAGAGAGCCCCCGCCCGTCCGTCGAGGAGGATGTCCGGATGACTGCCCTCAGTGCTCGACAATCTACAGCCAAGGACCTCCCCACGTTCTCCGGGGACCCCCTCGAGTGGCCTGCCTGGATAGCGCAGTACCACCAGTCGACCAACACCTGCAGGCTGACACCCAGCGAGAAGAAAGGAAGGATTATTTTTTAAAAAAGTGCAATTAGATTGCCTTAAAAAATGCAGGTGTATGGCACGGATGCCTAATTTGGAGGGCCAGATGGTCTTCTACGGCGTCAGGAAGGTGTGTGCCGGCTACGAAGTCCACAAGCCAGCCAAAATCTCGGTCTGTAACAAAAGCACAAACAATGAAAGTCTCCTTACTTGTCTATCTATCTTGTCTTGTCGTATTTATCTAATTGTGGTATAGTGTGTATTTATGTATTTAGCAGTGATACAGTGTTGCGCGCGTCAACCCTCTTAGGGCCGGTATTTCAATATAATAGTCATTATTAGTATACTTAGTGTGGTTTTCGGCGTTTGGTTTTGGTGTAGCCGTCAAGTACCGGATACCAATTCTTACCGAAACGGTCTTCCTAATTAATTTTTTTTTTATGTAGGTACTTATACTATATGTGAACAATGGCTTGGCTTCAAATTATTTTATTTTATTAAACCTTAGCTCAGTAGTTATGAAGTTAATTAATAAAAGAAAACAATGACGTACATAGTTTAATTTTTAAACACGGCCGCTCGAAAATCGGATAATTCTGGTTCAAGTCCATGTTAGCCGCTTGTTATTTTTTTTTTTGCAGAATGAATCCTATGAAATATTTGAAATTATTTTTATCGTATTACCGAATACTTGTGGCTGTATTATTCCTAATTTTGAAACTGAAGTCTGAAGATGACCGTGAAACCGGTCCGGTCTGAAATAAACAAGTGGAAGGAAGTTTAAAAAAAATCATTCTTGTGGCTGTCTTAAAATCATATTATATCTATATATTCGATGGCTCCATATATTCGTTGCAGAAAAAAAGCTGCTCACAGAAAGACGAAATTCTTTCATATTTTTAATCACTTTAATGTTGAACTGCCAATGATTTAGATCACGACCCACCACTGATAACTAATGAGGAACTATGCATGTCGTTGATTCTAGCTGAAGTCAAAAATATGCTCGTAATAGGAAAGCCTTCCATTGTCTTCTGTGATCCTGAGATCGCCCAAACATTCAACGAAGTCCTCGCCGAGCTGAAGTATGAAGCTGAAGTGGTCGTGTTCGGAGATGAACCATTGGAAGGCCCATTCGTTCCATTTGCAGACTTCCTGCAACCCACTGGAACCGAAGATGCATTTGAGTAAGGCAATAGTAATGAGACGTAATTAATATCGGTAATACTTTATGATTGAGACCCTTCCATATAATTGATTTGTTATTTCTTTCCAGAGTGACTGAACTCGACCCAAGTGAAACATTCGCCTTCATCAGCTGTTCCAGTGGGACTACTGGAATGCCTAAAGGAGTTTGCCATACCCACAAGACTTTTGGCCTAGCATTCTTCTTGATGAAGTACTTAAATTTAAAAACGTTTTACTTATTTGTCAATACTCGGTGCTTTATCCCATGGCGGGATTCGGCCTCTTTCATAAACGTTTCCTTAAAGCTCCGTTGTCTAACCATTACCCTCCAGTACTCAGTCTACCTCTGGGTCGCTCCCACTGCGACACCGACGTACGACGTGGCCTTTCGATTTTTTTGGATTTTCGATTTCCGGATTTTCAGGGACGTACAGAATCCTACGAATGTTTCAATATCAATTATATTATTGAGTTCTTGGGTAAATCTGTAATACCTACTTTCAGGGGTGGGTGAAAACCATCTCCATTCTGGATTTCCGTAGGGCCAGGCGCATTCTTCAGTTTAGAGCAGGAGACACGATGCTAGCTCAACATTTTCGTACGACTCAATTAAACGACGGCTCATTTAAGAGCCGGCATATAATTTGTGCCAGATTGTCAGGAGCCATTAACGTACTTTACAGTGCTTACACACGTGTAAATGCGGTAATTATTCTTATCTCTGTACACGAATGAGTAAACTCTTGAAAACTACCGTTTTAAGATGCGACATGGCGCCATGCATAGGACGATTTTATATAAACAAATTAGAGCAAATTACTTTATTTAAAGATGTGTCATCGTAGCAATGCGTATGAATACTATCGAACATCTGAGATATGTTTATCTTTTTAAATGAAGAAAAAATCTTTCTGAAATGATTCCAAGGTTCGTCAAAAAAAAGAGTCACAGTTCAATTGAGCCGAGGCACGGTTTACCAGGAGTTGTACACTCACGGTTCATCAAAATGAGCCAGCACAAATGAACTGCTCGTTCATGAATGACTCGTCGCTGCTTCAGTTTGCGAAGCTATATTATATGCTTTTTACAAATTAATGGCGAATTCTTAGATACTATGTATATTTTTTTTATGAGAACACTAGAACAGTAGTCCGTGTGTGGTGCGACAATTATTTTAATTACAATTATTAGTAAACTTGTAACAAACCATCTTAGTAATAGGCATATTTTTGTGCGTATTGGTCGTTGTTCTTCGATCCCGAATACGTTCTCACTCCTGCATCCCTTCCTCTCTTACTAATTAGGGCGAGAAATGTTATTGGCTAGATTTTCACCCCCGTCACTCAGGCTTAGAGATGTGATCCCATGGAAGGGATGTCACGACTGTGGTGATCTATAAATGGTAATATTTTAGCTGCAGAAAGCAAGACCAATTTGATATACCTCGTCCAATGATTTAACTCATCGCCAGTTACCTACTAAATCGTTCTTTCCGTATAAAATTAGACGGTGCATTCTCATCAATAAGGCTTCTAACCGCTGGTGCCCCTCAAGGTTCAATAGTAGCTCCCATCCTGTTTAATTTATACACCAGCGACATCCCTAGACCAATAGATCATAACATTAAAATATGCAAATTTTCCGATGATACTAATATCATGTCAAGCTCTACTCAAGAGCGTACAGCCACACGCCAAGTCCAATCCCAAGTTATCCTCTTGGAGGAATATTATAAAAAGTGGCGTATTACAATAAATCCTTCAAAAAGCGCAGCCACAATTTTCACGCGTAGAATGCCGAAACGGCCCTCAAATATCAAAATATTTGGGGAGAGCGTACCTTGGACCAAGTTAATAAAGTACTTAGGACTCGTTTTAGACTCAAAACTCACTTGGAAAAAGCATATTCAAGAAAAGGTTAAATCCACAAATCGCGCCATAAGTTCTCTCTACCCATGCTTGGTAAGAATAGTAAGTTATCCAGAGACAATAAAATACTCCTATACAAAACCACTATCAGAACAATATTTTCATACGCTGCACCTATTTGGGGAAACGCAGCAAAACACACATAAAACCCTTACAAATCCTGCAAAACAATGTAATTCGACTAATATTGAATGCTCCTTCATGGATCGGGGTTAACACTCTACATAAAGACAGAAACATTCATCTGATAAATGAACTAATTAAATCACTTTCTCCGCCATTTCATGCCGCTCTTCAGCGCTATCAGACTATGATGCAAATTCTGTATTTAAATATAAAAGACCAAAAACGGTCCTCCGAACGAAGTAACTCCTATGGCATCTCTGCACATAGTGTTTTAACATATATTTCCCATTCCCATAATTTTAATAAAACGTCCAAAACGTGAAGCTTTAAAAAAATCCTTTAATTACATTAGAACAAGATTATTTTTATAATAATGTGTTTTCAGTTTTACTAAAAGTATATTTATTGTATAGCAGGTCAAATATTCGCACTCCTACCAAAGAAAATCCAACGTACTTGAGTTTTTCTACCGTTTACTGTGTGTCTGGTTTGTACAACGTGATGATTTCTGCATTTACTGGAAGGAAGAGGATTAACTGTGCGATACCTTACACTATCGACCTCCTCGAGAAGGGCTTAAACAAATACAAGGTACCATTTTGTATAAATAGAAACTAACCAGAATAATTATCTCATTATCTTTCTGATTGTCTGTTCTTTTAATTTATTTGTGTTTACTTATCGATGGATTAATAACAGTGTGATTGTGGACGATTAATCAATTTTATAATCCTGTTAACTACTCAATTTCTGTCAAATATTTTGATCCGTCGCCGTCACCGAAACTTCAATGAATGATTTGTGTGATTTGTTGTTTTGTTTTAGCCTCAAATGATAATGATAAGTCCTGTGGCGATGTGTCAGTTAGTCAAACATCCCAAGTTCCTCGATCTAGACTGGTCCTCCATAAAGACGTTTTTCGTTGCTGCCAGTCCAGTTTCCCCTGATGTAGTTGCCCAAATACAGGTAATTGTGAACTGTAACGTTACAGTTAATTCTTCTCATTTCGTATGACGAAGATACTTGGACTTGGAAGACTGGGTAAATTGAATGATACAATATTACAAAGATCTAATACAAAATTCCAGAACATGGCTTCAAACTCCGATCCCTAAAGTCATAATAGCTATAGTTTTTCTCTCTTTTTTATATTTTTTTATAATCACAACTTAATTATGAAATTATAACAACAGTTTCAACTGCCCGGAGCCAGTGGCACTATGACATCCCCAATTGTGATATGTTGTTAGGCTGAAGAGAATGAGAGAGGAAGGAGGTGGTGAAAAAAAGATTGAGAAGTAACTGGATGTTCAGATCTGGCCAATAAGCAAAGCTAATGCCATTTTAAGCAAGTGCGCGTGTGATTAATCACCGGAAAGCTCACCCAACCAAAAAGTGAATGTGTTTATAATATTTACTTTGCTTATTGAACATTCAAGGATTATTACGGGAATGGTTAAAATGTCTTAGGCTAGGTAGGGAGACCTGAAAATTTCGCGTTATTTTTGGTGAAATTCTGGTTATTTTCGGGAAAAATGCTGTTGTTTTTCAGTGAAAGCGATGGTATTTTGAAACGTAAGTGGTGTTATGTTCCCTTTTTGGTATTTTGCAATAAAAATGGTATATTATATTTAGTTTTTTTAATAATTGCAGGCTGCTATAATTATCTGAACCGAAAAATGAATGACAGTACCAATGGCATTACATATTTTGAAGTTTTGAATATTAAAGCTTGTCAGAACCATAAGCAACAATCCCCAAAAATTGTAAATTTCGCGTTATTCGAGTGAAAATGGCAAAATTCCCATTTTCAGCAATAAAATGACGAAATTCACGTTACCGCTAAAGCGAAATTTTCAGCTCTATACTTATCTTTTCAGGTCTTTTGTGTGGAGAGGTCTCTTGAAAGATATTCTATTTTAATCTTTAGAACATAAATGTCTGGTGGTAGAGCTGTTATTGTTCTACCGGTATTTTATTGGAGGGTGCTACGATGAACTAAGATTAAAACTAAAGACAGAAATAAAAAAAATTGTATTTCCATTTCATTCCTTGTCAAACATATCATACGATAATAATGACATTGTATTTTCAGAAACAAATACCAAATGGAATCATGACTAATGCATATGGCATGACAGAGATAGGCGGAGTGAGTAGAAACACGGAGGGGATACCAAATTCCGTTGGAAAGATTTACCCCTGGATTCATTGGAAGGTAAAAGTCTTAAATCTTTTTGCGTTTTCTTAACTAGGTATCATAGAATAAATAATACACACCAGAAATGCCCGAGAGAGTAAATTAGATTACAGCAAATACCGTATTTCTCTGTCTCTCTTAGATTGCCTGCATTGGATATTGCTAATCCATTTGATCGAAATGCAATGATGGAGAAGTATTGGTATTAGAAACTTAGAAGGCGCGAATGGAGAGATTTTTGGATGACGAAACACGCCCACATCGGATTTCTTGTGTTCTTCTTTATTATATGCTGGTGCTTAATGCTAGAAGTGCCTATGCCAAATTTCTGAATAGAGATCGTTTATCGATTTCTTGGCGTAAAAAACCATAAAATAATATTTTTACTTCTGAGTTAAATAGACACCAATTTCATTAATCTAGCGACATGGGTACGTTCACCTTCCAGCATTAACCCCAGAGTTAATCATCGATATAAGTAAAAGCAATATTTGAAGCCATATTTGAACTATGAACAATGTGGACATTTTGGTGTTGAAGTTGTAATTGTTGAAATTGTACCGTAGGCTATTTTTCGGTTTTTGTATTTTTCGGTTTGTTGCCATTTCCCCAAAAACACTTTTTCGGCACAACACTGTGCGGCGGCTCTGCGCACATGTAGGTACCTGCATAATATACCAACCACTGTGGCAAAAGTAAAAGTATAATGTAAGTTAACGTATTATCGAGTAAAGTACGAAATTACACTGATTGATTTTTCCTTACAGATTTCTGTATTCTGAAGATATTATATTATTGTCGATGGGTTTTTAGATTTTATAGATTAAAAACCATTTTATTGATTTTACTGGTTTTAGGTCGTCGACCCTGATACAGAACTCACTGTTGGACCAGAACAAGTTGGGGAACTACGGTTGAAATCTCCTTGTTTATTTCATGTAAGTTTTGGTTTTGCACAAGTTGAGAATTGCTCCATAATTAAATATAATATATATTAAAACATTAGTCTTTATCTTATTGCTAACAAATATTTTTAGAGCTATTTGGAGAACCCTGTTGCTACAGCAGAAGCCTATGATGAAGATGGGTGGTACAGAACTGGGGACCTGCTGTACTTCAAAGAAAATAAGCACATCTTCATTGTGGACAGACTCAAAGAGGTTATGAAATTCAGGAATTTTCAGGTATGTTTTCCATATTATAAAATGTAACAAACAACATTACCGATGGTCATCTGTCGTGGTACGCTCCCAATAAATTTCTACTTGAGTGCAAAATTCATTGTTGTTGCAAAATAGCACCGCTTTTGCTGAAAAATAACTCAAATTTCGACAAAAATAATTCGAAAATCACAAAAAATAACGCTAATCTCGCAAAAAAGTAACTCATTAGTCTTTCTAAGAAGATAACCTACCTAAAAGCATTTCCATGGCACTCTACTGCCATCTCTAACTGTGGCATTTGAACTAATTTGATTCCCGATTGGTTTTTGGCTTGGCAACGCGGCGCGTAGGGCCCTAAGTACACGAAAATGTTCATAGAAAAACAGGCTCTAAGTTCAACCAACTATTATGCAATTAGTAAAAAAATTCCATTACAAAAAACTTTTCCTTAGATTTATGACGGTTGTTCAGCCCACATCAATGTTGCCAGCTCAATAAAAGACATTATTATTTCATGTTATGGGACATTATAGGTAATGACGATTTAGGGAATAATTTCGGCGCCTTTTCAGAGATTGCGCCTATGGTTTTTCCACAGTGTGAACGTATTGCAGATCCGGCGCTGACGTCACTGGTGGTAGGTACCAATTTGCTGGCCAAAATGTATAAATGATGCCAATTTCATACCACTTGAAATCTCGCCAATCTGAGTTAAATTGAGATTGTTAATGATTCTTTACACATTTGATTTAGATCACTCCCGCGGAGTTGGAGTTTGAGATAATAAAGGTGGCGGGGGTGGAGCAGGTGGCCGTAGTGGGCCGGCGCCACCCCGAGGACGGGGAGCACCCCACGGCCTTCGTGCAGAGAGTGGAAGGCTCCAAGGTCACCGCCCAGCAGATCAAGGACGCTGTCACAAGTAAGATAAACTCCACACGCTTGTGGACAATTACAATATTATTATTTATTATGGTTATTATGAATAATATAGATTGGCCATTAATTACCACCCACAAAAGCTCAAGGCCGGTATTTCAGATGGTTTTTAAGCTCAGTTTAAGAGATATTTACGTTAGTCGAGTTGCTATTGGGTAGGAATCCTGACAATCCTATCCGACTCGTAACATTCCTGACTACTGAAAACCAACCGTCAGTCTCCTTAAGTTCAAACAAAAATTTGCATCCAAACCAGTTCAATTTTTCAAGTTACTCAGTCAAAACAATCAATTATTATTGTTATCAATTGTTATTTTTGTTGTCGGTGATTTCAATTTTTACCTTACCATTTCATAACATAATCCCTTCATAGCCCTATGATAATTTCATGCTGTTCAACACTTATATGAATGAAACTGTAGTCGGCTCCTTCATTCCACTCTTCCGCTTATATTATGTATAGGCATTTCAATGTAAAGTGAATGTTTTTTTTATATTATCAAGTAGACTGTAAATTGAATTTGGGTTGGAACCCAAAATCCCTTCTGTGGTGGTGGTAATGGGTTTTTCAATAACTCTGTGACATTTTTATTCTAAGTTTCACCCTTTAAATTGAATTGTTTGGCAATAATCTTAACGGAATAGTGTGCAATAATGCTCCATTTACAAGGAGAGTAACTTGAAATGACTTTTACTACCATCCCAATAATTCATAGATTATGAATTATGACAGAAGTTCTCGCATTGCGGACTGGCGATTTTATCATTATCATTGTCTACAAAAACAGGAGCTTCCAATGTGCACAGGGATAACCTTAGAGAAACAATATATATATATTACTCTAACAAGGTATATTATTACTCTATAACAAGCTCATTTTCTCTTTTTTCAGACGCCCTTTCGGACACTAAAGCGCTCAGGGGCGGAGTAGTATTCTTGAACAGTTTGCCCACCACTCCTTCGGGGAAGGTGGACAGAAAGAATCTCAAGAAAATGGCCCTTGAAGTGATCGGAGAATAATCACATGGTTCACTCCACATTGTCTTACTTTACTCTTGTAGTGACACATTCTTCCTCCAATGTGTAACTCCTAAGAGCACTGTCATTTCAGAAATATGAAGATGTATCTTACTAATAGTACTGACATCTAAATTGTAAAAAACTGTTGTCTGTTTCAAAAGCACCATAAGTTTGGGAGATGATTTAACATTTTTTTATTCACGCAATTTTTTATATGATGTGTGATGAAAAGGTCAAAAATAGTGGGCGGAAAGGGTCGGAGTGTTTGTAGCTAAATTGCGCAAAGGTAAACTAATTGTTCAATTGGAAATATCGAAATTAAAAAATATATATTATTAGCTCTTTTACTCGTATGTTCGTCCCAAAATCACCCCCTCAAGTTATTGTAGCGTACTACTGGACTCTTTGTATAATATAAAGATTAATATTTATTTGTTTTAAATCCCAAATGAATTGGAGCAATCAAAGTTGTCGAGATTAGACTCTTTAGGTCAGCGGTGGGGAATGTTTAGCCCAGGGGCCTACATCTCTGGTCTGACCTGGAAACTCAAAAGATACGGAAATCTCCATGGTCTATGTCAGTCCCCAACCTTATTGTCGCCGCGGACCGGTCAACGTTAGACAATTTTATCACGGCCCGCTGAGGGGTGGGGGGGGACACATTGAATGTTAATATTTTAGATTGTTTTGATTTAATAATTTTAATTGAATCGTGTTTAAACATGCTTTCAAAATAAAATACAGTTGCACCGAAAAATGAATATAAAGAGATTTAACATTTTAACTTACTTTTCTTTTTTTATATGAATACCGCGCAAGAGTCCCAACTACTCCCAACCGTCTGGAGCCAGTGAGACTATGGCATCCCTAATTGGGGAAAGTTGTGAGGCTGAAAGTATTGGGAAGGGGAAGGAGAAGGGGAAGAGGAAGTTGAGGAAATACCTGGCTATTCAGATCTGGTCACCAAACACGGCTAAAAGCCATATCAAGCAACGTTCAATTTTGAATGGTGGTCTTTCGCCAGGGCGATACTGAGAGTATCTCCCACTCTAAAACGAACTTACCAGAACGCTAAATCAATGAGAACCCTGAGCTTGTTTCTTTGCAATGAGATGGTTTCATCCGGGGGTAATAGGAGATAATGATACCCGAAGTGTGTTGCTTATGTCCAGTTTATTCCGTTGTTGAGGGAGACGGTGATGTCGGGTAAACTTTCACGGCACTGCTCGATGCAGATTTTTGTGTCGATGGCGCCGTGAGAAGCCAACTAGGCCGCCCGGCGTAGCGCCTGGTTGGCATTTGTATACAGGCCAAAAAGGGCAAATCGTCAGTCATCCAGCGACGCTTGAACCGACATCACTTCTGCTCCACCGACCGCTCTACCTCGCTCTTCTTGAAACCGACCTGCCTTCTTCTTCTCTGACCCCCCGCTGACTCTTGGACCACCCCCGGAATACCAACGCTCAAGGAACCAGACCCTCGCTTCATCACGGACAAGGCCCAGTCAAGCCTTTGCACAAACGTGTGTTTGTGCAAAGCAATATAGGTATTTCGCAAATTACAAAATCGGCATCGTTCCTCCTTGCAAAAGGAACGACTGGTTGTGTCTCCCTCCCCTCCAGCCCACTTCGCAGATAGGGCTCAGCCGGCCTCTGCAGTCGTTTGTGTAACAGAGTACGTCTGACACAACATATACACAACTATTCACAACCAATTACAGGACTGCAATAGGTGTATTGAACGTAACGGCGCATCTCATCATATGACTAAAATGACGCTACTTCCACATCGCTCGCTAGACCGGTAGAGGCGGAGCACGATACGCTGTATTTACGTCGTACCCCCTCTCCGCCGCCCAAGCAACAAGCAAGAACGCGATTGGTCAAACCCATCGAATGCACGAGCAATTTGCAAAATGCCCGGTGAAAATTCAAACTACCCAAATTTTAAGGTTAGGATTACGAGAGTCCCGCTACATTCATCATAAACAAACATATATATATTAAACGGTGGGACTCTCGTTAACTTTTCTGACTATAAATTATGTATACAAATGTTAGCATTAAAGAGTTTTAAGAATTCTCCCGTACACTGTCGAGGTTGGGACCCTCAGAAGAAACTTGTATATCCGATTTTTAATGTTAATAAATATGGTGGGAACAAGGGAGTTGTAACCGACGGCGGGTAGAGGCTTTCGACACTTTCTTGTTCGGCGTGAAAAACCTCTTGTACGACCACCTGTCGTCACAAGACTGTAAATTAGGTACCGGATCCGAAGACACCTTCGTTCACTTCGACGGATGTCGGGTAGGTGGATGCTGCTCTTCGTCACGCACCCAGTGCTTTATATATGGGGCACTAGGTGGGCGGTTGAGGCGTCCCTTCGCCTTGGGTGGCATTCTGCGAGCGTAGAGTTGGTGGTGACATCCTCGAAGGCGAGTGGCTGAGATCCGGCTCGAGAGATCACTTGTAATCGACGGCGGGCCGAGGCTTTCGACACCTTAATTTTCTGTATCGAAAGACCACTCGTTCGC